>VWZT01009096.1:0-22740 GCA_013397055.1 Pachycephala philippinensis
TGCTAAAGGAGTGGAGAAAAATAATGTTAGTCATGTTGAAGGTGACATCACTTTGCTGCCTTGGACTCCAGTTCATACTGAAGACCCAGCATATCCAGAACAGCAGCACTCAATAGCGATGTGACTTTGTTTAGGCCGCAATAGTCCACTGTCAGACTCCACTCTCTAATGGACTTATGCACTGGCCATACAGGACTAATAAAGGGTGAGCGAGTCCTGCTGACCACTCCCTGGTTCTCCAGTGGATGAATCATCTCATGCATGCGGATTACGGTGTCCCGGTTTGCTGTGGTACTGTCAAGGGTACATTGTTGTGGTAGAGATTGGTACCTGTTGTTTTTCAACCCTCTGCAGTCCCACAGCAGAAGGGTCCTCTGAGAGACCAGGCAAGGTGTTCAGCTGTCTAATTTCCTCTGTCTCCACAGCAGCTATCCCAAAAGCTCAATGATGCCCTTTTGGGTCCTCAAAATACCCTCTCCTGAGTTAATCTATATCAAGGATGCACGGGGTCTCTGGACCAGTCACAGCTGGGTGGTTTGCCATTCATTCCCAGGCAGGCTCAGTACAGCTTCCAGTACAGTCAGTTGCTGGGATCTCCCTGTCACCCCTGGATTATACTCCTACATATCTTGATGGCATCAGGGTACATTGTGCACTGGTGTCAACTAAAGCATCATACTCATGTGGGTCAGATGTGCCAGGCCATGGGATCCAGACAGTCCAATAGATCCAATTGTCCCTTTCCCATACCTGGCTGGAGGCAGGGCCCTTCTAGTTCTGGTCATAGTATTCATTGCTCACTTCTTGTAAATATGAACTGGAGATCCCTTCAAGAGAATTGGAAGTAATATCAGCCCTCCTATTCTGTCTGAGGACTTGCCCACTGGAAACTGAAGTGGCATTTATCCTTGAAGAACTTCCTATGGTGTCTGTTCTTCTGAAGTCACACACCTGTGCTGCTAGGGCAGAGGTGGGTTTTCCATCCCACTTCTACATGTCCTCTCCATGGTAATGCAGGTAAAACCACAGGTTACCTCATGGTGTGTACTTTATCTCTCAGGCAGGGAGGCACTTGGTCCCAATAGCAGAGACTCTGGTCCATATTGGTGGAGCATGGGACATTTCCTCTCTAGTTTGCTCAAGTCCTTTAAAACTGTCTGCAGACTTGGACAGTCTTTCCTAGTTGAGGTACAGGTCAGTAGAGAGGAAAAAAGGTGGTCTTCATATTGCTGGAGTTGGGTAGTCTGAAGCTACCTGACTGTTCTCCTTTCATTGACATCAATGCTAATGAATTGGTGTACAACAATGGTGCACTCCATACAAACTTCCACCACATGGATTGTGTATGGTACAGTGGACCTCATTCGGATCTACAGGGGACTGCTCATTATATGAATCCCTATCGACTACCTGCGGCACAGATAATTCTCTCAGGTACTGGAAACCTTTCTCCATAGCACTCTACCTGCTTGGGTGCACTACTAGATCATCCTTGAGAAAATACCTTTCCTTCACACTTGACAGAAGTCATCTTCAGAGGCTGAGAGTTTCTGTCCTCTTCGCAATCCCCCTGTCAATGCTCACATCCTGAAACAGGGATCCCAGTTGCCTGGCTTCACTACCATCTATTTTCATATCGTGGGCCACAATATCCCAGCATCAGAGCAGCCAGGTCACTAGTGGCTCATTCAACTGGCAGCTGAAATCTTTTCACGCATCTCACAGCTCACCCAGGAATAGGGATTGGGTAATTATCTCTATCCCCATCTCTTCCTCTTCTAAGTGCCTTGCTTCCTCTTATTCCCTCACCAAGCAAAGTGATTTATCTTGGATTTCTTCTTCTGGAAGGGGGCAACTCCTACTGGTATAGTTTGTTCCTGTGGTTCAGCCTGCAGTTTGAGGGGCCACCAGTGCCTGTTCCTCCTCTTTCCCCTGAGGGTGCTGTCCAATATTGAACCGTGTCTGGTAAGGACTAGCCAGGGCCCAGCACACTTCATTAAGTTGCTCTGCTCTGGAACTGCTGCAGCATTCTCCTTGCAAATATTGTCTTGCTTTATCAGGGTTTTGCAGTTGTTCAGGGGTGAACTCCCAAACCATTGGAGCAGACTTTCCCTCCGTACTGGCTCATTTTCTCCCACATTTCAGACCACTCATGACTATACACCCTTGAAACAGATCTCTGAGTGACCTTCCTAGAAATCTTTCTAGACTCTAAACATGGTGTAGACTGAGGAGACCTGGCAGACACAGCAATAAGAAGAAGCTTTTCTTAAATCCAAAAGAACTGAAAATTCTCAAAAGCTGTTGTAACAGGCCTGAAGGAGGAAAAAGGGGTGAAAAGCTGGGGAAAATCATCCTCCCCTGTTCCCCCACAGGGTCGGTATGATTATTAATGTATTTCCAGAGGTAGCACCTGAGCCCAGGACAGGAGACCAACACTGAATATACATCCCAAATGACCCTCATTGCCCCTGATGTTATCATGACATAAACAGTTATCACACAGTACATGAACAAAGCAACCCTGATCCCTCTCCCTGGTCTGAAAAAGAACACTGGGCAGAGCACATGTGAGAATATATACAGGGTTAGGTACCGCATCCACAGGAATAGACTAAGCAATATTGTGACCAGGGGGCTCCACACCCAATACACAAATGCTTGGATCAAAATTGTTTCCAACTCCCCCTGAGCAGATCTGTTGTTACCTCAACCCTTTGTGGCCCCATATTGGGCGTCAATTAAATGTTGTTGCGGTTTAAGCCCAGCTGGAAGTTAAGCCTGTCTTAGGTTACAATGTAAGATGTAACCGAAAGTATGTATTCTACCACCATCTTCATAAACTGTTAAAACAAGGTGGGGCAGTGTTCTTTATCTCTTCCATGACACATCCCTGATAACTCCCTCCAGGGGATGTCTTCTGTTAATGGGCCATCAAGTCTCACTGCATGACTCATAAAATTACATCATCCCATTGTGAGATGCTTCACCCAGGGGGAGGAACCAAGCATTCCTACCTGGATATAATCTGAGGTTTGGAACGCCACAGGCAGCCTTACCTACTGGATTCCCAGAGGACAAGAGCTGCATAACCACCACTAAACCTTCAGAGGAAGACCAGACCCTTCTACAGCATCACCGCTTCAACAGAACCACATCTATCACTTCAACAGGACTGCAGCCACCACTTAATCAGACTGATACCACCACCCTGACCGACAGGGCGTCAGGTTGTATTTTGTCAGTTTAAGCCAGTGTTTCTGTATTATTGCCTTCATCTTAATTTTCCTATTAAATTGTAATTCTGACTTGAGATCTCCTACTGGTTTGCTTTCAAACTAGTACAAGCCCCACGCAGCAGCTTCCCTTTCCCTACCCCCTCCAGTGAGAGACAGAGAGAGACAAAAGGCAGAGATTAGAGGCAGAGATAACAAACAACAAAATGGTGATGGAATCTCCAGGCAGCACCTTTTTCTTCCAACTGAAGCCACATCCCCTTCATCTCGGAGGAGAGAATACCTTAAATCCACCCCCCTGCGATGATGTGTACCAGCCCTGTCAGAGTTCAAGGAGTGTCAGTGATTGTGTCACGGACCCAGACCAGCAGGGAATCTGAATCAACTTTATTTAAAGAACAACCTGGATTTATAGACTTACACGACCTATCACACATTGCCATGTCAGCAGCACACCTTCTGAATGTCTTTCTATTGGGTCACCCGCCTGTCAGCTTCCGGCAGGCTCCTCCCCCCAGGGTCCAGTGGGGACAAGCCTCTGTGCCACCACGTGCTCCTTTGTGCTGCCATGTGCTTTCTTTGTCTTGTCCCACAGCCTGCAGTTCAATTCCATCCCATCTCATCCATAAAGGAGCACTTGGACAATGCTCTTACTCAAATGGTCTAGTTTTAGGTAGTCCTGCAAGGAGCAAGGTGTTGGACCCAAAGATCATTCCAACCTGAAATATTCTATAAAACTATGATTCTATGATTTGCAACAGAATCTATCATAAGCAAACTTTTTTGGTGGAGAGAAGGTGTGATTTGCACATTATTTCTTTCTTTGTTTTTTCTTTTCTGGCACACAGTTGTTTCCATTGCTTTGCTTGAGGGAATGACATATCTCTTTGTGTTAGTTACACACTCACCTTCCCCCCATCCCCTTGATCCAGAAAAACGACATCATTTAAAAAACAAATGTTCATATGTAAAATTGCACATCTCTAGAAAACTTATCAGACAAAAAAGATCTCAGGCACGTGGTATGATTCTTGGGGTGTCCTGCACAGGGCCAGGAGTTGAACTAGATGATCCTTATGGGTTCCTTCCAACTGAAGATATTTTATGATTCTATGATCATGCTGAAAATAAAACTGAAAGGCAAGTTGCTGAGAGAAATTCCTTCTGAGATGAAAGTTGTTGGCAGTTGCTTTGAGAAATTAAAAGGAGGTAATACAGTTTTTAAAATTTATATATCTAAACTTTGCTGCAACAAGTTACTTGAGCCTCAAGATGGGCCTAGGAAAAAAACTGAAAAAGACAGAACAAGAGTGGGAAATCTAAATTTATATTTTGGTAAAACTTCTCCTTCTGAGAGTTAATAGTCTTTTTATGCCTGATAAAATATGTCCAGTTCTGTACCGGAGTACAATAATAGTGTCACCCGGTGGTGAAATTTACTAGTAGTGGTCGATCAAATCCATGCAGAAAAAGGCTATTAAACACTGCAAAATCTCTGATCTAAACAGCTGAGTGAATTGTTGAGATTCATGAGCAATTTAATGCTAATAACTGTCCTAGGTTACAATGTAAGATGCAACCAACAGTATGTATTCTATTATCATCTTACCAAGCTGTTAAAGCAGGTGAGGCAATGTTCGTTACCTCCTACCTACTCATCCTTGATAACTTAATGGGCAATCAAGGACCCCCTGCATGACTCATAGATAACTAGCTCCGGACTATCTCCTGTTAATGGGCCCATCAATGCCTTGCCTCATGACTCACCATCCCCTTGTGAGATGCTCTGCCCAGGAGGAGGAACTGAGCATTCTCATCTGTATGGAGGTTTTGGAACTTGGAGGTTTTGGAACACCAGACAGCCCTTACCTATGGGACTCCCAGAGGACAAGAGCTACGCCACTGGACCTTCAGGCGAAGACCAGACTTTTCTTTCTACAGGATCACCAGTTCAACAGGACCACTTCATTCGGACTACTACTAACACCCTGACCGACAGGGTGTCAGGTTATATTCTGACTCTGTCAGTGGTTTGGTTTTTTTTCTTCCTTTTTTTTTCCTTGTACTATTGCATTTATTTTAATTTTCCTATTAAATTATAATTCTAACTTGCGATCTCTCACTGGTTTGTTTTCAAACTAGTACAATAACCAAACCGTGATGTCATTGATTTTAGTAAGTGGTGCTAGTATCATGGCAGTGGGTCAGGAAACCAGTAACTAAGTTCTTTGTTATGGAAGGTAAATAATTGGTCCTACATGATTCTTCCAGGAATTGATTCTACTGCTTTTGCTTTGAACTAATCTTTCTGTTGAACTAAAGGTATAATAATAAGGTATTTCAGGGGTAAGAAAATATAGAGGGTAAGAAAACATAGATACACAGAGCATTTTTTAGTGTAAATATGGCAGATTTTGGCTTCCAATAGCTAAACAAACCAAGGATAAAGAAAAAGTAGAAATTAAATATTATCGGGGTTTTAGTTGGTACTAAACCATACTATACATACAGGTTGCTATTTCAGTTATAGAAAACAAGCTCAAAGAAAGGTATCTTCATTTTGGAACATATTTAGATGTGATAATCCTTAAACCTTTCATAACCTTATGTTGATCCTCAATTTCAGCATTCTACACAGACGAGTTTTATCAATTCAGCAGTATAATGTGCGTATTATAGCTTTCAACTGCTTCATTTTTATAAAGTCTATTTCTTAGATGTCTAAAAAAGCGGAATCATGAATTAGATTTTATAACCTCTGGGAGAGTTTATACATTCACAGCCATTTCTATGAAAAGGAAAGGATTGTTTTCACTGCTTTAGCCATTAGTATGCTTTCTCTCCTGCTTGTGATCTTTCCTTTGAGCGTAATACGAAGTACTTGATGATTGTATTGTTTATGACTCCACTCTCTTCACTTTTTGGAGAAAAGTCATGAGCATCCAAAGAGTTCCCTAATAATGGAAAATCCTGAAGTACTGATGACATAAAATTATCTGATACTTACAAACAAGAACTAAGAAAGATGTGAATAATTAATTCTTAAAATTTCTTCCTTGATAGGGCATTTCTCCTAATGTTAGAAAAATACCACTTGATTCTGCCATACAGGAACTTCAGTCTTCTGAACATCAGTCAGAAACACAAGGTGGGCTACAGTTTTAGCTGATCAACTATCAATATGGGCCTGTTGTTATGAAAACCACATTAGATCTCTAAAATCCATTCCTTTACTAAACTGCAGTTTTCTCTTGCTGGAAGCCATTTTTAGGCAGTGGCTCTGTGAACTCAGAGTGCATTCTGATGTCTGACTAATTCCAAGTTGCTGCAGATAGGTGAGAAAATGCGTCAGTAGGAAAACTGATGTTTTGGGGTTTCCATGCTCAAAAAGCAGATCAGATGCTGTGGATACACAGGTTCCTCTCACCTCTTGAATTTCTCAGTCCGAGATAGATTCAGTGATTTTTATGTTTCCTCAGATTCCTTCAATTCTCTAAAATAAGGAAATTTTTACACATGCTGCAGAGAGGCTATTTTGAGCTCTTTGTATTCAAAGCTCTTTGAAGCTATATTTTACTATTTCAGTACTGTTCCTCTGTCCTGCAACACAGTTTCAGGATAGACTAGGAGACATTTGTTACCTTTCTCCTTGGATAATCAGCTACATAAGAACTTAAGTACCTGGAGTGAAGTATGAACTATGAAGAAGATAAACACATGTTACTCAGACATGAGCTTTAGCCAACAACAAAATTTCAATTGCATGTTATTTGCTTGTGCTCTCTACAATGTATGCAATCAACTTAGTACAAGTTCTCTTCATGGAAATAACTCCTCTGTGGGCTGTGATTTTTTTACAGACAGAAGGTTGACTGAACAGCTTTATTCTATTAGAGCTCCTTAGATTATCACAGTATAGGTGGTACAGCTTTATTAATGAAAAAAACAAAAAAAACTTCTTACTGCCTTATCACTTTGATTTTTTTTTCATCATCTGTGAGGCTAGAGTGTGGGTTCTGCCTCTGGCTTCCAATTACCTTCCCCTGTTTTTTTCATGCCTTCTTTTTGATTTGATCGTACTCATGCTGAAATGCAGCAGAAGAGGAGAAAACATTCAGCTTCTCAGTTGTCTTCAGTCACTGAAATAAGACAGGCCTTTGAGACACAAGAGTCAGTAAACCAAACAGCTGCTTTTTCAGAAAAGAAATTTTAACACCATTTTAAAGGTAGATTATGAAATATATTTATACCACTTTTTTTTTTTTACTTTTCAAAAAGACAAGCTAAAAGAGAGAAAGGAAACAAAATTTAAAAGATATTTTGAAAATAAAAGGAAGCATAAGGCCTCTTTTACTTTATTTAGTTATTCAGTTATCCTGACCGGGAACATTTTGAGCTTAGAGGAACTCACCTGTGGAACAGAAGAGCAGACCAGAAAAATAATAAACCTCTGCTTGTTTTGACTTAGCAGAAGTCAGGACTTCAATATACACAACCCAGCTCATTGAGTTCTTTTTTTCCTATTGTGTGGAAGCATCAGGGCTTCATCTAGTGTTCACAGAGAAAATTACAGTTAAGAAGAATAAAACCTAAGCCAAACCATGATACATAGCAATATTGTTAGTCCAGCCAATTTCCTTTTAACTGTTATCAGGAACAATGTCCCATACTTTATACAAAGTTAAGGCTGCTGCTCATGTACGTGATTCACAATATGACACATCCTACAAAATATACTGGGAGAGCTCCTTACTTTATAGATCATATGCACCTAGTCCAAACTGTGGAAATTTGATGAAGTTTCCCTGATTTTTGAATTGGCTTTAAATCAGTCTATGTATAAACATAAACATTCATTAATGTATAAATATGTTCAAATACATAGGAAAATTTTATTTGGTTTTAATTCTCCCCTTCAACACAGCTATGGCTCACAATTCAAGTGGCTTGAGCTGTCAGTTGGTCAATGATTTCAGAGTACGTTATATCCCCTACATAAAGAGTAGTAGGAAAGTTGTTTGCTGTCTAATTGTTTCAAAATAGCTGAGCCAGTTTAAGAATTGGGTGCCAATCTGCTCCTGATTATGCTGACATCTAGCTCAAGGCCAATGAAGAAACCAAGGAGAACCATTTCATTGACTATGTTGGACTACTCCTAAGATGGTACAAAATGTACTCAGTACTGTTTATAAAAGCAAAATCGGAACTGTGATAAACAGTATAAGATTCTTATACCTTCCTACAGGCTGCTGACCATAATAGGCCCTGAAAGCATTAGCTCATTTTCAAAGCCGACCCAGAAGATTATTTTCTAAATGGAGCAGGTCAAGATATAAAGGAAGCAAGATGACTTACTGATGTCATGACATGAATCGGAGGCCTCAGAATATCTAAAGTAGAGTATGGAAATACGAAGTCATGATTAATAGGGACTTTTAAGAAGTTATATTTTTAGGTATCCCCAGTTCTAGAATAATTTCTTCCTTGCAAATATGAAATTATTCTAGAGTTCTCAGCATACCCAGAAACAATTTTTCAAAATGGTGTTATTACAGTTGTATGCTTCTATTCCACCAGTACTCATTTTTTAAAAAAATTATTTTCTACCCTTGTTTATCTTTTAGAACTAGCAAGGACTGTCTATCCCTTCAGCAGCATCCACTGAAAGGAATTTATTTTTAAATAAGTTGAATGTAGTTTCCATTAGCCTGGCAAATATTTTCAAGAGCAAGCCTATTGCTGATATAGATGATTAGTTTATATTGTTGGATTGTCCCTGGAAAATGTGGAAGGGACACTGTGTTCAGAGATGTCCTAGTCCCCAAAATGAGAATAAACTGTAAAAAAGTTTGTATCTTCCACATTGTTTTCTCTCAAAGTAACTGTGCTGCAGTAGGAGAACCACTTACCTGCACTCTTTACATCCCTACTACCAAAATGCAATTATGATCATGGACACTGATTTTACACATTGGACATAGTCATACTCCTTTGAGCAAGTGCACTGTAAGCCAGTATGTTCCAGTTTTTCAGTATTTTGCATTGAGGGCTGGTATGCATCTGCACAGGCAAAAACTAGATTAATCTTTAAATTCAAAGACTGATGATTTTACTGCTATTTTCAAAAGGGATCTTTCACAGAGTTCTAACCTCAATGTTGTCTTTCACTTGCCTTCCCTTTCTATAGCCTTCTGAAACCAAAACCCAGACAGCAACAAGGCAGATATGAACTAAGTGCTGCATTCCTTGGTTCTAAGACAGTTTACATAAATCATCATGAACCACACTTCACTAGCATATTTCTTTTGTCTGCTAGCTGATACACAGCCCACCAACTCAGTGTGAAAAGGTAAGGCTTCATTGTTCTCCCTCTGTCATGCTCAGTGTCTGCACAGAAAAGAACCACTGAGATTGGTTAACGTACAAAAGAGATTAGGCTGGGTGGTTGCTTTCAGTAAATCACACCATCTATGGACAGTTCACTTACTGAGGTTTAGCGATGGCTCATGTTTAGACAGACAAGGAAAAAGATATTTTCTGGCTACTACATGCCAGCCTCTCCTAGAAATATTACTTTATAGTATACGAAATTCCAACATCAAAGCAAAATTAACATAAATAATTCTATTAAAATTCCCCAAACACCAAGATTTCAGAAAAGGAATCCAGGCTGGTTATCAGAATTATAGGTCAATGAAGCTTAATTCAACAGATTGCTCAGTAGCACAGCAACAATATCCATTGACACTACTTGTAAAGCACTGAACTGCATACCCTTTTTTCTCTTTAGCAAACAGTCAGTTCCAAGAGTTATCCAACCAGCCATTTTGGAGCATCTATTCATTAGCAGCACAAATAAGAACACCATTTGACTTACTAGAAGCTATGCCTGTAATTTTCAAACAGCAGAGCAGAGTTGGTTCTAAAGATCTTCTCTAGACTGTCTGGGTTTAATGGGAAAAAAGCCCCAAGCGCAGCCAAACTGTAAAACCACTTAGAATCCAGTATGAGTTCTTTGAACACATTTGCTTGTTATTTACTCTGCCATATTTCTGAAGCAGCAACAGTGTTAATGAAAACATAAAACATATGCAAATGAAAAGGAATAGTGGAAATGCAATGAAGCCTCTCACTGTAATTAAACTTACTTAATATTTATATAGCATTGCACAGTTGGAGATCACAAAAAAATGATAGTTGAATCAATTTGAGGTTAATGGTGCTTTACACTTCAGAACAAAGGAAAAAAAACCAAAGTCCTCTGTCATGTCACAAAAAGGCAATGAAGATTGTGGCTCCAGTTTAGAACAAGACATTTGTCACCTTGCTCAGCGTGTGCACATATCAGTATGTTATGGATGAGATGGGATGGAATTGGACTGTGGGCTGTGGGATGTGCCTGCAGAACGCCATGAGAAGACACAAAGAAGCACACGGCAGCACAAAGGAACATGTGGCGGCACAGACGCTTGTCCCCACCGGACCCTGGTGGGAGGAGCCTGCCGGAAGCTGACAGGCGGATGTCCCAATAGAAGGACATTCAAGGGGTGTGCTGCTGACATGGCAATGTGTGATAGGTGTAGAAGTCCACCATAATAAGAAGTCCACTATAAATCCAGGTTGCTCTTTGAATAAACCTGATTCAGATGTCCTGCCACTCTGGGTCCGTGTTTTCAATCGCCGACAAATGGTGCCCCTGTGTGAGGGAGATGAAATGCCTAACTGAGTGTCGGTCAGCGAGCTCCATGGAACTGAAGTGCTGCTGAAAGAAGCAGAAAAGCTGGCCAGTGATTAATTACCTATAGGGTTCTAGGTAAGCCATGGAGGACTTAGAGGCTGAAAAGTACCTTTCCGCGGGACGGAGAGTAGAAGCCAGAATGGGAGATGGTGTATCCCAGGAACAGAACGTCGCAGAGATAAAACACAGCAGGAAAATTGAATCTACAGATTTGATCAGACTCTTGCTCTGGCCAAAAGACTGTGATTCAACTTTAGAAGTTTTTAACCTTCAGATATGGGACACAGTAAGAGGCATGTTATGGCTTTTGTTTCTGTGGAGTAGTGTGTGCGAGGTGCTCGTGGCACATGCAGCACCCAGAGACCGCACAAAGACGTCTGTGCCACTGCGACCCCAGTGAACCATAAGTGTGTCAGGGCTGTGGGACGAGAATCAGATGGCCCCGTGTCCCCCAAAACGTTTGATCCCGGAAGGAAGCTAGACAGAGAAGGGCTCCACGCCATGCAGCACCAGCTGGAGCTGTGCCGCGGCGAGTGGCTGGAGCCAGGAAAGCCCTTCCTAGAAGCATGTTCTCTCTCGGTTTGCCCTCTGCAAGAGAGGAGCGGCGGCAGCAGACGCGGCGGGGCGGCAGCGTGTGGAGCTGCAAAGGCATGGCACCGAAGTGACGGCAGCAAAGGCGCAGCGCCATCGAGAGCATGGCGGCGGGCACATGGCAGAATGGTGCCAGTGAGCGCATGGCGGTGAGCATGTGATGGAGCCAAGCAGTGCCGGAGCAGCCGAAGCAGCGGTGAACACTGCACCGGCAACACAGCGGATCTGGCGGGCCGGGCGCGCCTCTCTGGGCGGCAGAGGAGGTGGCGCTGCTTCCCTGCTCCCCACGCACGGCAGCCCGGGGGTGCACAGCTGGCGCTGGCAGGTGCCTGTGAGCCACCCCGGCGCGGCCGCCCAGCCGGTGCCACTCTCACTACAGTCAAGGTCCCGTCTTCTGCGGACCCTCATAAACCGATGATGTGCTGGAGAAAAGACCTGGAGTAGGGACTCGCGGTGGGGCTTCAGCATTTCCACCACCTTGTGTGTAGGCGGTTGCAGGCTGGGTGACCCCCTGCATTGTTCTGATTGCTTTTTGTGAAGGTTCTGTCTGTCTAATCACTGTCTCCATTCATGGGAAGGAAATGTGTATTGTTGCCAGGTATTAGTTGTTTTAATCTGTGCCCCTGCTCATGGGGAAGACAAGCTCTTTTGAAGTTACGTTCCTAACTAATATTAATAAAGTTTTTAAGCAATTTTNAATAAAGTTTTTAAAGCAATTTTTAAAGTATTTTAGGGCAAAATCCTCCCAGTCAGGGCTTGAGGCTCTGGCCAAGCCCTAGCCATGGCTGACTGGAGATTATACCATCAGACTCAGGTGTTTCTACCCTAAAAGTTGTAATAAGTCACCTTGACTTGCTGATTTGATCTTATAAAAGCTGGACCCTCTTTCAAGGTAAGCTTGGAAGTCTTGCTGGGGAAAGGCTCCAGGTCTTCGCTATGAAATGAGACCCTCCAGCAATTGCAGACTCTGAGTGATGGTAAAGGTTTTAGAGAACTTTACATTGTTTCTAAAAGTTCTATCTGTTTAATCAAAGTTCTCATACATAAGACCAGTTACTGAGTGTTTTTATCTATCTTCCTGTTCATAAAAGGATAGTGCTTTTGTGAGGAGCAGAACTTACTCAGTTCAAAGAGTAAGCCAAACACGTTCTAATGTTAGAAAAGTTTTGTTTCATAATTTTTGTTTATAGTAAACAAAAGAGAGGGAATTATGGATGAGATGGGATGGAATTGGACTGTGGGATGTGCCTGCAGAACGCCATGAGAAGACACAAAGAAGCACATGGCAGCACAAAGGAACACGTGGCGGCACAGACGCTTGTCCGCACCGGACATTGGTGGGAGAAGCCTTCCGGAAGCTGACAGGCGAGTGACCCAATAGAAGGACATTCAAGGGGTGTGCTGCTGACGTGTCAATGTGTGATAGGTGTAGAAGTCTCTAAATCGAGGTTGCTCTTTGAATAAACTTGATTCAGATGTCCTGCTGCTCTGGGTCCGTGTTTTCAATCGCCGACAGTATGCTATGGCCTAAATTACAAACAAGAGTGGCATCTTTTGCTGTAAATCAGAAGTACAATTCAGACTATATAGGCATAGCCAGGCAAGCCTGCCCGCAGCACTAGAATCTGTCCAAGGGTGACAGTTTTGCCTTGTAGCTAAGCAAGAAAGCAATGTCATAATATGTATCAGTTCAGCTAACTATTTTCAAACTTGTTCATATCTACCTGTTCACTTGATAGTCATTTACTTGCACTACAGGACATATGCTCTATAAACACCCAAATTTGAGATCTTCATTTCTATACATTTCAGCATCATTTTGTGTTAACCCTATAATAAAGGAGTACCATGTTTTTTATGTTGTATTCTTCTCTGTGTTATCCTCAGAATTCTCCCCTCAAGCACGAACATGTTGCATCTACTGTCTACTTGCTGTCTCAACACATTATTTTTCTGAACTCCAGAAATTCATCGGGGTTTCACAAGAAATTTCTCCTGAAATTTTTAGCATTACTTTACTTTTCTTCTCATTAACACAGAAGCTTCTCACTCTGGACCCAGCTTTGAAAGTTCTCTCTCTTGATCCAATTGCACATATGGGTCTAGTTTACCGGGTTATCTAATCTCTCTGGGAATTATTTTTTAAAACTTTATTTCATGCTGTGCTTATTTTATTAAGTGCTGAAGATTGTATTTTGCCTTTCTAATTGTCTACTTGTTTGCATTTGATTTATATGGCTTACTAATTTCTTTCCTTATAATATGGGAGGATTTGTTTCATTATCATGCTAGAAAAAGTGCAAAAAACCCCAAACCCTGAATCATCAAACAAATTATTTGGACCAGGATTTTTTAAAGCTGATTAGTAGCATGTATTTTCTTAACAACCTGCTGCCCAACTTAGAAAATTTACAATGTAACTTTCATTAGTAGCAGGTCAATTAACTCTTTCTGGACATCGGCCTATATAAGAAAGCTGAAGTTACATATCCAAAGTGGAGATATTCATAGTTCTCTCTTTTATTCTGACAACTGGTGATAAATTAAAACAGGCAGATTCTTTCTTTTTTTTTTTAATGGTATAGTAAACCATTCGCAGTATAAATGCTGCAAATAGTGGTGCTAATTTTATATGTTACAATGGGAAGTCTCCATTGACTGGAGGTTACCTAGCATGATAACCATCTAAAAGAAGGGTCAGAAGGATGATCCGGGGAACTGCAGGCCTGTCAGCCTAACCTTGGTGCCAGGGAAGGTTATGGACCAGCTCACCTAGAATGCCTTCACATGGCATGTACAGGATAACCAAGATATCAGGCCCAGACAGCAGGGGCTTGTGAGAAGCAGGTCCTGCTCGACCAACCTGATTTTCTTCTATGACAAGGTAACCCACTTATGGACGAGGGAAAGGCTGTGGATGTTGCCTTTCTAGACTTCAGTAAAGCCATTCACAGTGTTTTCCCACAGCATTCTCCTGGAGAAACTGGCTGCACATGGCTTTGTTAGGTACATTGTTCACTGGATAAAAAACTGAATGGATGATAGGGCCCAGAGGATGGTGGTGAATGGAGTTACAACCAGCTGGCAGCCAGTCACAAGTGGTGTTCCCCAGGGCTCAGTATTGGGGTCAGGCCTCTGTAGTAGTTTTATCAATGATCTGGATGAGGGAATCAAGTGCAACCTCAGTTACTTTGCAGACAACACCAAGTCGGGCAGAAGTGTTGATATGTTTGAGGGTAGGAAGGCTCTATAGAGGGATCCACACAAGCTAGGTCCATGAACCAAGGCCAGTTGTATGAGGGTCAACAAGGCAGTTGCCAGGTCCTGCATTTCGGTCACAACAACCCCATGCAGGGCTACAGGCTGGGGACAGAGTGGCTGGAAGGCTGCCCAGCAGAAAAGGACCTGGGGATGTTGTTTGGCAGCTGTCTAAACATGAGCCAGCGTGTGCCCAGTTGACCAAGAAGGCCAATGGCATCCCAGCCTAGATCAGAAATAGTGTGGCCAGCAGGACTAGGCAAGTGTTTGACTCCCTGTACTCAGCAGTGGTAAGGCTGCACCACAAATCCTGTGCTCAGTTTTTGGCCCTTCCCTTCAAGAAAGACACTGAGGTGATGGAGGGGGTCAACAAAGGTGGTGAAGTGTCTGGAGCACAAGTGTTACGAGGAGCAGCTGAGGGAGCTGGGGGTGTTTATCCTGGAGAAAAGGAGCCTCAGAGGGACCTTATCAATCTTTACAACTGCCTGAAAGGAGGTTTCAGTGGGAAGGATGTCAATCTCTTCTCCCAATAACAAGCATAGAACAAGAGAAAATAGCCTCCAGTTGCATCAGGGAAGCTTTAGACTGGATATTAGTAAAAATCTCTTCACGAAACTATTATCAAGCATTGGAACAGGCTGCCGAGGGAACTGGTTGAGCCACCATCGCTGGAGGTATTTAAAAGCCATGTAGATGCGGTGCTTAGGGACTTTGTTTAATGGTGGGATTGACAGTGTTAGATCAATGACATGTAAGACTCCTAACAACTCACTCAACGAGACTTTTAAAAGGGTTTATGGTTATTCATGTACTCCGAGTTAGACACATGGGAGAAATACTGACAAGATATTCTCAAGAGGTCAAAACAACAAACAGAATTTTACTGGCCATTTTAGAAAGTCAGAGAACTTTGGCAAATGGTTTAGTGCAACATTCAATCAACATAAAACACTTTTCTTAGAATTATAGTGGCCCATTCAACTTAGCACACTCTAGGCCCATTTGATTTTAAGTTACTCAAAAATTCCAAGAAGAGGGAATTAGAAGAAGGAGAAAGAGAAAAAGACAGAAAAGATATAGAAAAGCACACATATAGCTGCCAACTCCTGGATTCCAGCAGCATTCAGATAGAAATTTCAAGAGGAAGTAGGGTCAAGACATATGCTTGTCTTGTGTTCAGCTTTAAATACCCCTTGGCCTTCCTATGGTGCTCCCCTAGGTGGGACTTCCACTCATATGGCCTCTCAGGAGCTGGGTTAGGGGCTCCAAAGGTGGGTGTGGAGCATTGCCTCCATTGTGCCAGGGATTGGCAGTCACTGCCGGGCTGGGATACAGGCTCTAGGGGTGGGAGAGCACAGGGCAGTGCACTGCCTCACCAGGGCAAGGCCGGACCTGCCCTCTCCCCCACACACAAGCACCCAAAAATGTCTTAAGACATCAATCTTTCCAGTTTGTCACATGATATTAGAGATCAATCTTTCCAGTTTGTCACATGATGTTAGAGATCTTTTTCAATATAAAGGATTCTGTGATGCTATAACCACTCAGACTGTTATGTAGTTCAGTAGTTCAACAGTCAGAACTTGTCCCAACTGACTTTCTACAAAAACTAGAAAAAAGTAATAAAAAAATAAACTCTTGGATAATGTACTAGTGAAACATTCATCTTTTTGCTTTCTTGACACACTTTCTGTGCAATGGCACTGAAAATATTACAAAGCTGAAAGTTTTTGGCGCTCAGAAAATAACTTTGTTTAATGTTCATGTAAATTATGGCCTGTGTCTCCTCTTATTTGAAACAAGACCTACCTCTTTGATCACATTTATAAAACATTATATTCATATCATAACAGCAATTGGATATCTCTGTCATCTAGATACATATTTCAAAGAGAGCTAAATACTACTTTTTGTTCTAAAGCCAATAGGATACTTCTGAAGTAAATATTTATTTGTTCTGAGAATACCATTGATACAAAATGTACAGCCATAGCTCAAAGGTAAATTTGTAAAAGCATCTATTTATTCTCAAAGTATCATCAAAAGAGAGTTTATTTAATGTAAACAATTGTCTTTAGCTATGCAAATACTAAGCTATTGGCTTTTCTTTGAAGTCTTAACAGCATCATAGTCAATAAAGTCAAAGGCTGCAGAGCCTTTGACTGCAGAGTGTTTATAGATGGATGTAACAGTATTAATATCCTAATTTGAACTCTCTCAGCAGCTTGTTATCCATCAGCTCAATGGCTGCTGCCTCCCACATTATGAACAAGTCTGAAACCAGGTGAGAAGGCATTAGAGTTACTGTAGGAAGAAAACGGTTTCTTAAGTTGGCTTCTTGATAACCTTACATCTCAATCAAGATTAAAATTGTTTTCAATGTGTTGAAAGTTTTTTTAAGGCATAACTTGCAACATATTGTGGGTAGCTTGTCTTTGATGGTAAACAATCTTCCATAAATTAAACATTTCCACTTTTTTCAACAACACTCTCAAGTATTTTGCTTTTTAACCAAAGAAACTTGAGCAGTTTAGCATATCTACTAACTCAGACTTTCTCCAGTCCCTTCACAACCTCTACTTGCATGGTTCACCAAAGGTCAGACTCAAGTTCTACACGGTTTTTTTTGCTTTTACAAGGCTAGAGAGAATGTCTAACGTTTTCTAGTCCAAAGGGTCTGAAAGGTATTTACAGTGGTCATATATGGTAAAATATAGTCTTGATTAAAATCAGGTACATAATGGATGTAAGTAGAAAAATATTGTTATTTCTTAGTGAAAATCCTTCAGTTTATGTATATAAACTTTCACATGGAAAAAACAGATACTGTTACAAGATTATTTTTTTCAAAACGAAAAGAATAGAAAAACCTGAAATGCAGGTTGGTATTTAAGAATGTCTGTAATCAGAATAAAAAATTAATTATGTAATTAAAATAAATTATCCATTAATTAGAAAAGCAAAGCATTACTCCTATAAATAGGAATCTCCTAGCAAAAAAAAATTATGAGGTAATAGGAAATTTACTTTTCCATTTTGTTGGCAAAATTAGCTGTATGTGAGGATCTTAAGAAAAGTTTATTTAGTAAAGTTTGGCAGGTTTTAAAAAATAACAAAATAATGAAAGTATTTAACACAGTGGAAACGGTACGTAGGATCATGGTGAATATAGTACAAAGTCTATATTCCATAAACTGAGTGGCTTAATTTAGCTATTAAGGCATTATTTGTGGTCTACAGAAAGTAGGAATACATGTTCTTAGAGGGTGTAAATATGCAGCATTTCGCTGCTGATTTCCATAAATTAAGAATCTGACTCCCATGGTGAATAAACAGATATATTTTCTTGGAGATGCTCACTGCTACTTTTCATTTAAAAATTAGTTAAATCATTCCCATATATTCCTTTCAAAAGGTAATGGAAAAGAACTAAATAATCTTTAAACATATACCTACTTTAAACGCTGCAGCTCAAACCTCTAAAAAAAATCACAGTAATAATATTATATTGCAAATTTCAGAATAAGGCACATCAACTTTTACATGCTTATTTTTAGTCAACAAAATGGTCAACAAACACATTTTTGTGGGCTTGCCCAGGAACTGCTCAAGACAGCTAATAACTAACATAAAAGCTTGAATAAATATCCATAAACCAGGGTAATTTGTATGGGTATAGTATGTTTTTCCTTTCCCCATTAACAATTGCTTTGAGTTGATGAGCCCACCCACAGTGAGATCATTTTGGGAAGTCAGGAGGGGAAAGCGGACAAATGGGAACTTGAAACAGATCTGGGAATATCTGGTTTTAAGGATATGATAAATGGAAGATACCCATTATTACAGATGGCAGCTTTTCTTAATAGACCAAAATACACTTAATGTTGGAGAAGATGAGCCTGCTTTAGCAGGGGGGCTAGTCTAGACGATCTCCAGAGACCTCTTCTAACACCAACTATTTTGTGAGTCTGTGACTAATTCACTGTCTGGTAAATTGTCATCAACTTTGCTTTCCCCATTTTAGCATGTATTTTAACATTAATGAAGCAAGCTTATGCCTCAAACAGCAGAAGGATCAAATCATGAACTGTTTTAACCTTAGTACTTGCAATGCCTCATGTTGTGACTTGCAAGGCTAAGCAATCTTTTTCTTCTTATAGCTTATTTCAACATAGATGCATCCATAAATCTGTAGACTAAGACTCTATTATGAATCATTACTAGAGGTATAATTTTTTCTTGATCATTCATCTGTTCCTGTTCTTACAGTAAATACTATATATTATCAAATAACTACTTCAGTCAAAGTATGAGTCATACCTGTACTGGCTTTCTTACTGGGAAAAAAAAGTCTCTAACTGATGAGCAATAAAATTTTACATCTCCCTGTATGCCCCAGTCTTGCAAAGAACACTGCACAAAAGCTTCAAAGATATTTAAGCATGTTATGTCATGTTACAAAACAGGGGCATTAATCTGTCAGACCTTGATTCTATTCCTGTTAACTTCAAATGGAGCAGAACTACTTTGCTGCAACCCAAATCCTGGCAAAGAACTTACTTCATACAGTTTCATGTCTTCAACAAAGACATTACATTGATCAGTAGTAAATTCTATAATCAGCATGTACAGCTCTCTTACCCTACTTTATAGGTTACTGAATTCTGATTCCATGAATTTGTTTTGTTGCATTTGCAAACATATGCAAGTTTAGTTTGGATCAGGAGTGCTTTTCTGAAGCTAATCTCCTGATCAGTCCCCTCTTGCTGCATATTCTTTCCATCATGAAGCAGTTTCACAGCATGTAAACTGAATTCCTGTGGATGAAACGGAATCAGTAGGAATAATCCAAGAACCCAACCACATGGTCCAGTTACCTGGGGAAGTGCAGTCCCTGGGACCAAACCATAGCTGGTCTGAATTAGGAAAAATTCTCAAAACTTGTATAAAAAATTCTTACTTGACTCTATACCATTTCATGCTGTATACTGGCTCCTTCTTCCTCTTGCTATTTGATCACAAAGGCATGCCTTCAATTATTTTGATCAGCAGACAATTACATCTGCATCTCATTTGAGTCTGCATGCTTTGAACTTAAGTGTCTTTGTAAGAGATTCACCTACAATTCTTTGAGAGAGGCAGGAGGTGAGACAGTATGCGGAGAGGTTGCAGAAGGAAAGTAGGCTGGGAGAGATTGAAAGGAAGAGGGGAGGAGAAGAATGGAGAGAGAAAGAGGGGGACTAGGAGAAGGAAAAGAAGCAAAGAGGAGAAAGATGAAGGAAAGATGGGAGAGGAAGTAGATGAGAAGATAGAAGAGAAAGAGGAAGGGAGAGAGTTTTAGAGTGAGAGAGAAAGAAAAGAGGTGGGGGTGAGAGAAAGAGACAGGGAGGGAGAGAGGAAGATACCTCCTGAAAGAATTAATTAAAACCTGCAGATAAAATGATGTCTAGAGTTAACTTTGTCCACTATATCCTGAAAAAAATCTAGATAACAAACTTGGCTAAGATACCTAACTTTGAAGTGAGACAAATCACCTAGTTAATAGGCTTGGTGGGATTTAGAATAGAACAGGTTAGTTGGAAGTAATCTACAACAATCATCTGAATCATAAACAATCATCTAAATAAGATATATATCCATTTACATTGGGATGGCAGAACCTAATAATCTACAAACTTTATAATTATTATAACTGGAACTGCTGTGACACCTAGTATTGTTTTCTCTTAAAGCTTTAATTTGCATTAATAAGCCTTTGGTTTAATTTTTTTGTTTTAAATTATGGGGTTTTTTCAAATTTATAGTTTCCCCTACACTAATACTAAACAAAGCTGCTAAAAGAAACCATTAATTTTATTTAAAAAATAGCTCAGGCCTAATAAATTTATGTAAGTATTAATTTCCCAGACCACTCTTCCCTTCTGTCCCACCCCCATCAGGTCAGCAGGCAAGCAATTGCCTCATTTCAGCAAGAAGATAGGTTTCTTGCCTTCCTCAAAACTCTGTCAGCACAGGGATTAACAATGGAAGAGAATATTTTTATCAAACCATTATATCTGGATTTTTAATTTTAAAAAACCCAAACCAACAAAATCAAACCAAAAGAAGACACCAGCAATTTAAACCCATACATTTTTCTGTCAGCATTGCATCTTTTTTCACTGTAAAACAGTAGTGTGTATGCGGGGTGAGCCCCTTTCATCTCCGTATATGCTGTTACCACAGGCTGGAAGATACCCATAAGGTATCAAAAATACGCTTTTTGCTGTTGGGAAAGATAATGCATTGTGGGTTGCTTTTCTGTTTTTGCTCACAAAAGAACACAGGACAATCAGATTTGCATAATTATCAACTCATAGTATAAGTGATCATATAGTCCTAACAAAAGACCTAAGATGGAAGCTGCAGAGAAGCAGACAGCTCCTGAAAGAGACACTAAAGGACAGAGGAAAATGTATCTTAAATGAAAGTAGCTAGATGTCCTGGTTCTGACCAGGGTTAATTCTTGCCGTAACCATAAGGGGGCATGGGTAGGACCTGGAAGTTGTTCTATACCACCTCATGTTATTGCCGGGGACATGGGGAAAGAGACTC
Source organism: Pachycephala philippinensis (assembly GCA_013397055.1). Lineage (NCBI taxonomy): Eukaryota > Metazoa > Chordata > Aves > Passeriformes > Pachycephala > Pachycephala philippinensis. The sequence goes on from VWZT01009096.1 coordinate 21,418, forward strand.
TTCTGGGGAGAAGGGCTTGAGAAACTCCCTTCTGGTTGAGAAAACATGGCAAAGGGAGCCATCCAGCATTGTCTATTACCAGGGAGTTTTTTCTGTGTGAATAATTTCTTTTCTTCTACCCTCTGTCATTAGTATTGTTGCTGTTACTCTTTGTTTTCTTATTTCACTGCTGTTTCCAGTAAATCGTTCTTATCTCAATCTGTGATCTTTGCTTTTTATGCCTCCAATTCTCCTCTCCATCCTGCCACAGCGGAGAGGAGGAGGGGAAAACAGGTGAGTGACAGAGAGAGGGAATATGAAGAGTCATGGTGGGGACACTGAATTGAGGAGTACAATTTCTAAACCATTACAATAAATAGGTTTTCCTAATGGAAAACCACCTGGGATAATTTTTTTTCCACCAGTCCTCTGGCCAACTAAATATATACTCAAAGTTACATGTCAGCATTTAAACAGTGCATATTTTATACCATTAGATATTAAAAAATATGCAATCAGATTTCCCCATATTCAGAACAAACTGATAAAATGTCAGAAGCAAAAGAACAACTGGGAAAATTGCATAAGGTATGAAATTTCATTAAATCAATGTTGTTAGGTTGTTTTATTTGCAATAAGCATGTGTGACAAAGTACACAACCTCACAGTACTCCAGAGAAGACAGCAATAACAGACTTCGAGAAGCCTAAGGGCACATGCTTCAATTTCAAAAATAATTGCTCCTCCCTGACAAAGTCTGTCTCGCATTGACTGCACAGTCCTACAATGAGATCAAGCATAACCATTATGAGCCAACACTGTCAGTGCTGTGAGACATGAATCAGATTACAGACAAGGCCAACTGTAACCACATTACTGAAAACAGTATATCAAATCTGGCTACATCTAGGCCAACACTTCTAAAGAAAAATCTACAGAATGTTATGGGAATATTACTGTATATAGACAAAGAATAGGAGAGAATTTTTAAAAACAACCAAAACAATTACGAGTTCTCACTTGTGAAAACAGATTAAATGAAAACTCAGTAACCAGAGCACTCCAAGCAACAACCAGGAGATACAGCTAGACAGAACTATGTTGTAAATATGAGGCTATCTGAGACAAGAAAGCAGCTTAGCTAGCTTTGTATGATGTGGGATGTTGGTGCATTTCTCAAAGAAAAACCATTAACAAACAGCCCACCTAAGCTAGTCTTTTCTAGTGTGCTTAAATCTAGTGTAAGCATCTACACTCTGCAGTGTTAATCTATGCTGTTTAAGAGTGTGCTCTTAAATACTAGTGCACCTATGGTGAAACTCAGACTGTTGGGGAAGATGAAAT
>VWZT01009098.1:0-34411 GCA_013397055.1 Pachycephala philippinensis
CTGTGAAGCTCAGGGCAACAGTAACTCTTGTCTCACACAAAGAAATTTGCATGAGAAATAACTTAGAATCACTTCACTAACAATGAAAAAATATTTGGTATGATCATTATTACATTGATTTTAAAGTACCCACAAGAAAAAGCAGCTTCCTAAATTTCATGCTCTTGTTCTTATGCAAAATAATGTCTGATATTATTCAACAGAAATTAACAATTCTTTTTAAAAAGCATTTAAATATTACATAGGTTTGTATGCTATAGACCCTTTGCTTCCAAGTTTGTTTCTTATGTGGCAAAATGTCTTTTCTTGTCTGTGGTCTTCTTTCAGTTATGTCTACTAGTTTATTTCTGAAGTTCCCAGATGTATGGATGCATGTTTCTTGTTGTTATTCCTTAACACAAATATGCAAAAAGATTTCACTAGAAATTGTTAGAGTTTAACCTAACTCTACATATACTGAAAAATAGAGTTGTTAAAAGGTAGTATTTTATGGTATGTGATTTTCATCTAACAACTCTAGTTAAATGTGTTTTGACTTATCTCTGATGTCAATACTTTTCTATGACAATTCTGTTTTAAATATTTGAATAAAGAGTATTTGCATATTTACCTGTTCCCTTCTGTGCTCTGAAAAATTTCCATCAGTAGACCATTCCCTAGACACAAATATCTACCAACAGCAAATTATTTGCAAAGAGATAAAGAAAAGTATATTACTATGCATAGTAGTATATTATTTTTCAGCTTAATAATAGCTGTATACTAAAGAGATGGCTGAAAGAGAACACAGACATATTCAAGATAAATGATCTCCTTGAAACATCAGAAAAAAGTTTTGAAACAACTTCTTCAATCTGCAACCTGTGACTTCAAAGTAGCATTAAAACTTGCTGTACTTCAAGCAATTTGTGATTAATTTCTACCAAACTAAACAGCTGACACAGTTTGATTGGATTATTATGTCGGTGTTTTATCTCCCTTTTTGTCTTTTTTTTTTTCTTTTTATAACCATAATATGTAAGTTAAAGTAAAAGAAGAAATAAGTCCTGAAAAAACAATGTATTAGCCCTTAAAATCAGATTGCAGCACTCCTGTGAGCCTTCAATTGTACATTCACATACTTGAAAGTTACTAAACAAAGATGTTTAGACCCTTTTATGAGAAGAAGTGTCAGAAAAGGGCCAAAATTATGCCTTTCCACAATATCTCTGTTGACTTTTTAGACCTTATTTACATTAAAAATTGTTTTCTTTCCTTCATCCTCTGAAAAAAAAATTGTTTGACATTTTGTCCATTGATAACAAAGTTTTAATTTGCCTTGATGAAAACACTTCATGGATGTTGAACAGTAAATTAAAGAAAAGGTTTCTTAATATTTGATAAGAAGGCTGAAGAAATTCAACTTTTAAACTTGCTGACTATTTTTTTTTTTTTTTTGGATGTATCCATGTGAAGAAGAAAACAACTAAATGTATTTCCTTGGTAAATAGGTAAGGGATGAGAATGAAAACATGTTTAGAATATTTTTCTTGACACATTTCACCCTCGGAATAGGACGAAGATAGTTGATTACTAGAAAAGCTGTAATTACTTGGACATGAAGGAAAGTACACTTTTCAGAAAAGTTGTCATAGCAAGGTGTAACTATACACAATTTTCTAAAGAAATATTACTATTTTTCTAGGCTTCAGACTAGGAAACACATTTAAGGTAGGGCTCAGATAACTTTATTTAACTCTGAAATGCATTTTCTTCACTGGAGTGAATGACACATTTAAGGCATGATGGGCCTGATAATTGTTCTTAGAAATACTGTGGTAGAGTTTCTTATCAATTTTTTAGTGACCTCTTAGAAAAGGAGGCATAGCATAATGCAACCTGCCACATATTATATACAGCCATCCACTTACTTGTTTTTCCTTCTTTCTACTCAGACTCTACTATTTCTTTGAATTGTTTATTCCCATTTGTATACACACAGTGAAAATTCTGGAGCTGTTACAGAAGAATTCCAGTACTGAAATTAAGTATACAGACACTTGTGTGTACCCCAAAGTGAGGAAACACATCGTCTGCTAGAATAGGCACTTCCTGCTAATGGATATTGATAATTTAACCAAAGCTACAGAAAAGTAGCTTCTGCATGAGACAGTTTGGAAATTCTGTTTAACAAAAATTGTTAACGATATAGGAGATGGAGGGGGAGAGGTGCTGGCATAAACTAAAGGCTTGTCAAGAGTAGGGATTGTAGAAACCTACAGAGGTGATTTTATGATCAGATAATAAGGGATGTTCCAAGGCAAATCAATGCTTCTTTTAAAGAAGACAAGATTAGATGTCAGGTGCTTCTCAGAGGAGAACTTGACTCTACAGAGCTGCTAGAAACATCCTGACATTTTGTTTTCCCAAAGCAAACAAAGGAACAACTCCAAAGCCAAATAGGTGGCTGTAAGTTCTGCTTGGAGTTCTCTTCTTTGTGTTTAAGTATATCAACAATTTTATTAACCTCTTGAAGCAAGGAAGATGTCTATGGAAGGAGGCAGCTAGGACAGTGGAATATGAAACAGTGTCTTCTGTACTGAGAGTGGTTTACAGTGCCAGCCAAGATTTTGTCACTTTTGTCACTGGCTGTGAAAGCTTCGTGGTTTCAAGTGGGAAGAACTGAGGATTTAAACTCTGATTCTAAAATGTGATTCCCTTGAGAAGGGAGTTGGTTTTTACAAATTCAAAGTGTTTAAACAAGTAAATATCAATGGTTGATTACAAGAGCTTGGAAAACCCCACTGCTATTATTTAAAATCTCAAGCTGAAAATTTGGATGTGACGTTGGAGAACAATTTTAAATTATTCTGTCAGGAACAGAAATACAATTTTCTTTAAGAGAGAACTATCTTTAGAGACTGATCTGGTTTATTCTTCAGGAAAAAAATCCCAGTTCTTAATTACTTATGAATAATGTAGCTGTTACATGTTTGCAAAGCACTTCAGAAGGTCAATTTCAATATTTATGCATAAGAGTCTCACAAGAAAACAAAGGACTATAACTAAAATTTTAACTCTTGTCTTCTGAAGACACATTAGATTTTAATCTAAGGTATATTCTCATGCTGAATGCTTCCATAATTCAATCAGATAGTCAATGTTAAAGTAGCAGGAGGTTCACCATTAGATGAAACTGATTCAGTAATTATTAATAAACATATCTTATAATCCTGTCCTCCTGAGCACTGCATAAATAGCTTCTAGAATCCCCAGAACCTTAAAACTAGACATGAACATTCTCCTCTGTTTCTCCATTTTTTGGCTAATCTTTCTTTTCCTCAAGGTCCCCCATTTGTCCTCTTTTTCATTTCCCTTCACAAGAGTGTTCCACAATATTAAAAGCTAGATGAAATTCTGTTCTTCAAATGTGTTTCTGTGTTGGAGAAGAATACTTGCATATGTCTGAAGAGGAACCTGTCATTATAATCCAAACCTATCTTCTGAATCTAAGAAATGTCATATTGCTTTAAACCAGAGGCCAGCAGGACCTGCATCCCACTTTCAGCTGTGCCAAATGCAGATACTTGTGAAAGGGTAAGAGAACAAAGGAAGCACAAAAATATTGTCTGTGCAATATATTTACGGTCTTCAACAATCTGCAATTCAGTCTGAAGTATTTGTCACCACGAATTTCTAGGTAAAAGAGTCTCTGTGTATTTCTTTTCCATCAATTTATTTGTCCAGTAATTTCAGGCCCAAATAAATAAATGTGATATCCACAAAAATTGTGGCAAGTAATTCAACTGCTTAATTACAGGTCAACCTATTTTACTTGCTTTGTATGTGCTACTTGATAGATTCATTTGATTTTACCTATTTCTTTTACTGGAGAGTGAATAGATAACACATTTTCTTTTTCACTAAGTCCCATTTATCTCCCTTTGATGACTTTCAAGGTAAATTAAAATGAAGGTTATTTAGAAATTTCTTCATATAGTAAACAAGTTCATACATTTAATCACTCTTTCTGACCTTCTGACAACCTTTATGAATTTGACTTAAGGTTCAACCAGACTACACATACCATGCTAAGTGTGAAGTTAACACTAGTGTCATAGTTCTCTCTGTTTCATTCCCTTTCTTTCTAGCACCTCGTAAGATTAAATTTTCCTTTTGCCTGCAGTCTTAAGAAGGGGCAAGCAGTGATTTTTCATTCATCTGAGATGATAAATGGAGAATTAGCACACCCAAAGGATTCCTGTTTTTTAATAAGTAATCTTACCCAGCATGGGAGTCCATAAATTATTCAATAGAATCATCATCAGTGGAACATCTCAAGTTCTTTTTGGTCAACCAAGAGTACTAAGCTGTTCTCTTGTACTCAGACAACTTATCCTTCTGACTTAGGGCACAGGTAGGTATACTGAGGAATCATATCCTAGTGCCTCTGTCATGACCCAAATAGCCGCACAAAAAATTTCCAGGTTAGGAGGCAAGGAATGGAAGCACCTCTAGATTTCTGCTGCTAATTTTCAGAACAGGTGAATAACTCACTGAAAAAAGTTAAACTTCTCTTGACTCTGTTTGCTAGAGCCATGCTTTAGAAGACACTCAAGATCATTGGTCCAGTTTCCCCTGCTCCATCCCCTAAAGAGGTACAGAGAGCTCTATCTCTGCATCCCAGAGTTAGTGAGCTGCCTAAAGAAATGATAAATGGTGATTAAAGAAAGTGGTAGAAACATCACCCTTGTGCATCTACCTCACATTTAAGCCCAGTTTTCAACTCTCAGCCTGAAATACATTCTGGGCTTGGGTGTAGAGCCAACCCTTTCGAACACCTAAGTATGCAACTATTAACTGTTGCACAGGAACTAACTGGCAGCTCCTATTGTGAAATATAATGGAAAGCTTTTACTGTTTTATAATAATTCTGAGTACAGAACTATCAAAATAAGCAGAATCAATTTTTGACTGATGAATAAAAATTAATCAATGAGTCATCTCAGTTTTAATATATGAGATATTTTAAACTATCACACTTAATAACCGTTGCTAAACATGGCATCCGGTATTTTCCTTTCTTAATCAGTACATTAGGATTCAATCTGGTTTTTATCTCATTAATTCAAAGAAGATCCTTGTACTTAAAATCATGTTTTTACGAGCATGTTATATTCAACACTTTTTACCACATTTCTTCCAGTCCATGTTATCACAGTAGAAGTTCAGAAGAGAGCCAATAGTTAAATACACTTCTATATTCTGCTTATCAAGAGTATGGTGAGAAATATAAACTACTGACTCACACCTGGTAACTGAGAAAATCAAAAGTTGATATTATGTAACTTTGTGACAAATGTGGTTTTGTCCTCCAAAAATTCCTCTATCAATTAAAACAGTTTACTTCATTTGAGATAAGTATCTATTTCATGTTTAGCAAAAGTCTTGGGAAGTGCACCAGTAGATGCAGCTTTTGGACAAGCATTTACAAACAGATTAAATTTCTCATCCCATTACTTTGTCACATTAAGCTCCATGAAAAATTTTACTGAGAATACAATGATTGCCCAAACTGAGATGTAATGCAGGATTTTGTGCAGGAAAAACATTTAATTCCCTCAGCCTTTCAAACTATAAACAGAGTGAAAAAAAGATGATGGAATAAGGCCTTACACTTAGAGCTGCTATGAGCTAACTCTCTCAACATTTATCAAGCCTCTTGCACATTCAAATAATAAAATAATTGCAGTTTAATTTTTCACCAGAAGCTGTAGTTTCAACCCAGCAGTATGAAAGATGAAAGAGAAAAATTTTGTTATCAGGCATCTCACTGCTGAATATCCTGAGCTATCTTAGCTGGTAAGGATTGCATCGACTCTTTGTTCTCTTCCTTTGGGGCTTCTTCTGTCTTACTTGCGGATTAGTGTTCCACCTTGTATGAGTTATTAAGCCACAGGATTTACCAGACTCTTTTCTTGTACAGGGCAATGATCTAGTTCAGGAATTCAGGAGTTACTTGTACAGCCAATGTAGGTGCTTTTTATAACCATAAATTCAAAGTGTACTAAGCAGGATGTAATAAATTATTTGTTTTTTTTTAAAGACATAAAATAGTGTACTGAAATAGTTAAACAGTGACAATGTATAACATTTTGTAACAAAGTTAAGCAGAAGCTTATACACAATAAATGATAGTAAAGGGTTAAATAGAGGTTTTTGATACATTTTCACAAACAGGGTACAGAAAAACATGCCAGAGCAGAAAAATTTGCAAGATAAGAGAAAAGGATGTAGAGCAGACATGAGACACCTTCATCCTCTAGAAACAGTTGGAAAGATATCTGATGGACACAAAAGAAGCCCGTTGTCTTAAAATGAAGGTAGTCTCTATGGGAACCTGATGAGGTCACACCCTTATTTTTGTGAAAGGGAACAGGACTATAGAAAAGCCAACAATAAATGAGAACGGATGGAGAAGAAGGATGATTTCTCACTTTGTTTCGGGTTTCCCTTAGACCTGATCAAGGACTACCGCCATCAATGCTAAACTACACAGCATGAGCTCCAAGATACTGTAGATTCACAGCTGTTAAATCTCTGTATTCTCTCCAGCCTTCTAGACCTGTTTTGACTCAGAGAAATAAAACTATCCACTGTAATTAAGGTGCATTCAAAATTTGAATTTTTACAGTAGTGTAACAATAACCTTTAGGTTTATTCTGTATTCATTTCCCAATAACTTCAAACATACACTTTGAATTTTTAATTGATGCTGATTATTATCCTTGTATAACAAGCCTTTTTTATTATAGCCCTAGATATCACTCTTGAGTGAGAAATATCAACTCAGAGAAAATAATTTTGTAAATGAATTAGGAATGTTCCCCCCTCATGTGCATGACTTGACATTTATCAATACAAAATATCACTTGCCATTTTACTGTCCAATCACACAGTCTCTTAATGACCTTTTGGGATTCTTAACAATTAACCCTTTCTTCACCACCTTAATTAGCATAATGTTTTTTCTCAAAATCACCTCAGTAATCTCTCCTTTTCCTAATAATATTTACTATGTTAAACATTACGTCTCCCAGCCAAAGTTCCTGTGCACTGCTTAGGATGACCTCCTTTTACTTTAAAGGTGCTTAATCCTGTTCTCTGCTCTAAATTACTTTTCAGTTGTGCCAAGATTTTCCCTCTGAAAGAATAATTGCCTTGACAGAGAAATCTGACAAATATGATCTGGGGAAATTTAGGTAAATGTATCATAAAAATGTATCATAGCATTGTTAAGGTTGGAAAAGACTTGTAAGAGCAAGTCCAGCCATCAACGTAGCATGACCTCCATTTTCACCACTAAACCATGTCCTCAAGTGTCATGTCCACATGTTTTTTGTACACTTCCATGGATGGTGGCTCCACCGTGGCTCCACCATTCCCTGGGCAGTCTCTTTCAATGTTCAACCACCCTCTCCATTAGGAATTTTTCCCAATATCTAATCTAAACCTCCTCTGGTGTAACTTGAGGCTATTTCGTCTTCTCCTGTCACATGTTACTTGGGAGAAGAGACTGACACCCACGTGACTACAAACTTTTTCAGGTAGTTGCAGAGAGCAATAGGGTTTAGTGGTGGGCTTGGCAGTGCTGGGTTAATTCCCTCTGTGAGTCATCATCACAGAGGCTGAAAGGCACAAACTATTAAGCAGGAATATTGGACTCCTACAAAAAAAAAAAGGAGTCTTGTTGTAAAAGAAAAAAAATTTTGTGACTTAGTAATATCTACTATTATACAGAGATTTCACTCCAACTTTGTTTCCAGTGATTTTCTGCCTTCTCTTTTCCTCATATTTCTCTCTGCTTTAAAGTCAGAGCTTATAATGGCCTGTCAGGAACAAAAGTCCTATTTATACAAAGCTTGGAAAGAGGATAACAGAACAGATGACCATGTTGAAACAAGCATAAAGAGAATGAGGGGGAAGTGCAGTGTTCTTCAAAATGGCAAGACAGACAAACATTGGTGACCTTCATACAAACTGTCTCCAAAGTCGGTGCAGTTACACCAGAATGTTTATTTTTAATTTTGTTCTTCAATAAAGCAGCATCATTTTTCAATCTCAAAAAAGTCATCTCTATTTATTCAGCTGTATTATTGCTATTAATCATTGATAGAGCATCATAAATTCGTACAATGTTTTACAACTAGAGACATACTCTGTACCTAAAAGACCTCTGGTATAGAAGACAAATTATATACTGGTAAAGCAGCACCTGAGAGAATCAGGAGCTATTACAACAGAAGAAACAATATATATTTCCAATGAAGTATTTCCAAGAGGGATTAAAAGAGAAGGATGTTTTTCAGTAGAGCAAGGCTTTACTTGGCAATAATTACGTATCTAGTTCTGTAGTTGACTGAAAAAGTTTGCTCAAGTCAAACAAAACTGCTGATAATTACAGGTCCAACAAAATGACTATGCTGAATTAAGTTGAAGGAAAAAATTCCCATTGAATTTTATTTCTCTGTTTTGTTCTCTTTCCCAATTTTGTCTCGTAAGTACCAGTGAATACTACTCTGACAGTCTCAATGGCATACTATGAAATTAAATGCTTCTATTTCAAGTTAAGTCTTTTTCATTCCACCATGAAAAATTTTCACCACAAAAATGCAGATCTATCTAGAAATTTCCTGAATTTTTTTTTTGTTTCTTTGGATTGTATCAGTGTCTTTGTAATTTTACACTTTGCCAAGTCTTTCACAACATCATTCTAGTTATATTATTTAGGGAAAAAGAATAAAAACAGATAATTAAGTTGGTTGAGCTTTTTTTTTCTTCTTGTTAATTAGAGGAGATGTGAAGCAGACTCAGAAGTAAAGCACAAAAGACTTATTAGTTTGGAGTTTCTGTGACACAAACAGAATTCAGGACAAGAGGTACAGAAAATTAAGTGTTTCTATTTAAAATAAAGAAATATGAGAAGCTTGCAATACCATCAAGATCCGAACTGTGGTAGAGCACACACATCTAGAAAAAAAGGTTGTAGGCAGAAGTACTTTTTGCTGATTTGTTACCCACACCTTTCATGTATGTTAAAAATTCCAGCCATTTCTTAAATACAGGAAGTCATCACCCTTTCGTAATGCAGAAAATTAATTTCTCAACCATTTCCTTTTCCGTCACAGTATAAGTCACCTGTTCTTAGCAGATACTTCAAAACCACTTATCTACTGAAAATTCTGAAGACTTCACAAATTTCGAACACAAGTTCTCACAAAACTTTACTTGCTCAAAAAAAAAAACCAAAAAAAACCCCAACACACAGCAGAGACCAAGAAGCAGTATATATTTCTGAATAAAAACAGAGACATAAATATAGATTTTAGAGACATACAGAAAGTAGTTCCCTTAAGGAATCCATCATTCACTATAGGAAAAAACTATAATCAAACAAAGTGGGCCATGGATTGATTCCTTCACTTGTGATTTTTGCAAAAAATAGTTCAAAGTTTGTGAAAAACAGTTTCTTATAAAGCACACTTCATTTTCTAAGGAGAGCTATCCTTTCCACTAATTTGTGAAAAACATCTGAATATTACAGTAAGACAATAATTTTTTGTTTTATAAGCTCAGTACTACAGTCTGAACACTGAGTACTGGAATTTCCCCTCAGGTATTTTTTTATTAGTGTAATTTGAGAATAGCTTCATTACAGTGCATGTACTCATAAGCATGTTTAATTTTGCAATCAGAAGGCAATGGTTGTAAGATTTAAAATAATTACAATATCATAAGAGAAGACAAGAATATGTTTAGCCATCCCTTCTCCATGTTGTTGCTAAGAGTGAAGAAGACCAAAGACTTAAATTAACAATATATTTTCCTTTCTCTAAAATTCTGTGGATAATACTGACTATTAAAAAAGAACATACCCTGTGTCTATTCAGCTAACACAGACATTAAAAAATATGAGCATATCCCTGGGAAACTGAAACAGCTACAATGATTTTTCTGAGGTTTGGTTTTTTTAATAGAGAATATTAATGTACTTTGAAAAGCCCTTCTTGTTTTCTGGAAAAAAATTAGCCAGTTTTGGCTGTAATTGAACTTTGGCTGTTTTTTTCTTCTGTCTGTGTATCTGAAGCACAGCTCTGTGCTGTTGCTGCAGTCTGACCTCACTTCCAGAGATCATACAGTTTCTTTTACTCTTGATCTCCACGTTCAGCCAAGCTTGTCTTCTTTCCTGCTTGCTTAGGACACAGGAGAATTGCCTGCTCATGTGCTTCTCAAAGGTAGTTCTTCAACACTGACCAACATTTCTGGACTCCTAAGCCCTCAAATGCAGATTCCCAGAGTACTCTGCTACATAACTCTCTGAATAACTTAAGATTTTCTCTCATGAAGTCCAAAATAACAACTCTTTTTTCCTTTTTTCTCATTCCAGTGAAAATTTTAGACTCAAGAATTTCATGATCACTGTGGTCAAGACAGACACCTACCATCACATACCTCTTTATTCACAGGCAGCAAGTCTAGGAGGGCATTTTTCTAGCTGGTACTTCAATTACGTGAGACAAGAAGTTATCTCCTAAAAACTTGAAATGTTTCCAAGACCTGTTTAACACAGCAGTGTGTTATTTCCAGTTGTGTCTCCGAAGTGGAAATTTCATGTAAGGAGAAGGGCTACTGATGCTGAAATTTCTCTTAACTGCCTATAAAATAACTCATTAATTCTTACATCCTGGCTGGGAGATCAGTATTAAACATTCCCTGTCACATCTCCTTTGTTCTCCATCTCCCTAATGCTTACCCAGAGGCTCTCAACCACATCGGTGCTAACTGTAAGAACTCTACAATCAAACCTCTGCCTTACCTGTAGTAGGACACCTCTAACTCACCTGCCCTGCCTACTCCTCCATCTCAGTACTCTAGCTGTGGGACTCAGGCCACCAAGTTTCACTGGTATCAATATCACAACCCTTTCTTATAGATGTAAACACTAAGGCCAAGATGACAGCTGAGATGAAATATTCTTGAGGCAAGTTGTGCCATGTGCTGACAGAGCTTTGAGGGAAGCCCCAAGAGGAAGAGAAAAATATATCCAAATACCCATTCCATAAATATAACTGAGACTGAAGTTCTTTGTCATGTTTTGGGGTTTCTTCCCTCCTACCTATAAAATTACCAGAATTACAGTTTTCTGAATATTCCTTTTTAGCACAAATTAACTAACTTTTAATGCTGAAAACTTCTGTGCTCATTCTCAAAGTATTATTTTACACGATAACTTGTGCAGTTGTGTGTTGGGGCAAAAATGTCATATGTATATTACTAACTAGTTTAGCAGTTTTATTTGGTCAAAATGAAACAATAGGTTGTTTGGGTTTTTTTTGCCTGTTCTTTTGTTCATTTTGCCAGATATTTCAACTTTAGAATAATTAGACTTTAAAAGTCTAAGTGCCCAAAATATTTTAATTGAAACTTTATCTATTCAGCTTTCACTTGCGCAGAAGTGAATAATATATTCTTTGCGTAAATCTCATCTCATATTTTGTCCAAAAGAACATGAGACCTTTCTACAGTTTTGAAATTCGTATACAATTAACAATACTCTGTGAAGTATCCAACTGTTTCTATACTGAGAAAGAGATTTTTTAATCTTACCTATACTATTTTTTCTCTGTTTACTTTCCGTAAAATTTTTCAGCTTGCAGTAACTGAATTTAGATTGTGAATACTGAGCAACCACCAATTGCATTAAGCAGGAAAATTTAAAAAATCTCAAAACCATCAGTGTTGATACTGGTCTTGGCAGATTCACCAAACTTCTCCAGCAAAAGGAGTAGAAGTCTATCAATATATTCAAACAGTCTTGATTGAATGAATGACAGTTAGTACCTACTGTACAGCTAAAAATAACACAACAAGAAAGGAAAGCGAAAAAAAGAACTTTTGAGTTTTACCCAGAGAGAGTTCCTTAAAAGCCTGGTTGCTGGGAAAAGTGGTGGGTGCTGCCAATTCATTTTGTGAATCTACCTCTGACCTTCAGTAGAAAAGAAGGCTTTGGAATAATACTCCTAATTTAAGTTTTGAGATAGCTAATGCTACTCCTCCACCAGATATAGAAGAAGTGTCACCTAGTTTTCTAATAAACTATGACTCTCTTGTCACCAAATTATAACATCAGAGGAGATCCACATCATAGCCACACACATTCCTTGTGCAGAGAGGGAGGGTGAAAGTTTAGTTATCCTGGGGATTGAAAGGGGAACTATCTTCCTATTTATTAAGTCTAATTGTACAACAGGTAAATCCTTTCCTTCTGGTGAAATTCAAACGGATTTATATATCTTTTTTTTCTTAAAAAAACCATTTACAATAAACCTGTACGTATTTGCTAAAACCCACAGATACAACTTTTACCATTCTATTACTCCTAGTAAAAGGTCACAGGCTTTGTACTGACCTGACAGTGCAAAGTTGCAGGACCTGATGAGATCTATGTTGCCCAGAGCCAGTTTTAAGTTGATTTAATGGTGGTTGCAATCAAGGCACTCCCACCTTGCCTGCTTCAGCTTAGGTCTGTAGATACCTCATATGGTAAGGCCTGCTTTAGGTTGCATAGCAAACAGTGAGAAGTTGTATTAGTCAGGACACACTGTTACACAGAGGTTTTGAACTTTAGCTGGAAGTCAGAGAAAGAAGCAGAATATATCAGACAACATAAGAAATAAATCGGAACAAATGCAAAACTGAAGAGGAGGAAAGTCTCATTACGTACTTCATGTGCCTTCAGGTGGAGGACTTGGAACAGTGATGACTTTTTGTAACACTGCCATCACCCCTATTCTTCTTGGGAAAGACAGATGTTGTCAAACTTAGGACCCAGAGGGACAATAAAAAGGCAGTCACAATACTGGAGAAAAGGGGCTAAAAACTGTACTTAAAACAATTGTACATATATAATTTGTGAAGCTTTTCTATACAAATTTAGACTGTGTTCATATTATTATACTGAGATTTGTATCAACTGCTGTATTATGATAAGGCTGTTGAAATTTTAATTGAACTAAGAGCAAATTTTTGGTTTGATTCATAAGGTGTGGGGTTTCTTCTCCCCGTTCAGGATTTTGGGAAAGTTTTGTAGAAATTGAAATAATCCATTCATTTACAAATGAAACACTAAAAATGTCATGTAGTTCATCTGATATTATTTATGTGGCAAATGAGGGTCATATGCCATTATATACAAGACCATGGAATAGCAAATATGTAAAATAATGACTCTGCTTGCTCTGTATTAGTCAATAGCAACACATAAGGCTGCAGGAGTAATGATTTTTTTAATAAAGTTTTCTAAGGATGAGAAAGCTTGTTGTAATGTGGAGGGGAAAAAATTAAAACACAAAATCATATGTTCTAATTTTACGGTAGCATCAGAGATGAAAAAAGAATGAGATTCTTTCAACAGGTCTTGCACAATGCAAATTACAAGACGTAACCATCATCTGGGAAGCATGTAATGCTTGATTCAGCTGTGGGAGAACTATATAAAAGGCCAAAATGTCTATAGTGAAACATTGCTTATAACCTTAATTTGATACTGCAGGAGTTAAAAATATTAATCAAAATATTAAGAATCTTTTCGGAATAACAGCATTTTTAGGATTCAGCATTGTCATCAGACTCACCATCAAACCCAAGAGACCATTAGACCATTTTCCAGGCTTATTTCAAGTCTAGTCATGAGTGTTATTGTGGCTACAGTTCCAATATCTTATACCTGGAGAAACAGTGAAGACTGCATTGTTACTCTGACCTTTTCAGCATTCTGTGATTCGGACAACCACCTCTGTTCTTTACAATCGCATGACCCTGTGAGTAACAGCAAAAATCTCAAAAAGGTCAAGTCAGCATAGCAAAGTTCAGTTTGACAGAATAGGCTAGACATTCAAACCTAGATAGAATCTGTACCATAAAAACATTTTTAAAAACCCCCTGACTACTACGAGTAGAATCACAGTAGATCCCCTGGCATGTAAAACAAGTTTTGGTTGGAAACAAAACAAAAAATTCAAGCCCAAGTAAGTGATTTGCATTCCCACAGAGAGCCTGTGGTGCTGACCCAGGTTGTGGAATTGTACCCATGGGTTACACTTTTATAAACAGTTCTTCACCCTGCAAAGGTTGGCTCAATAATTAATGGGGAGAGTAAGTTATAAAAAACATTGAACACTGTAAAAAAATAACTTTTAGGATGAATTTATGTTATGCTGAGATCTAAGTATAGATATTGTAGAACTCTTTTTTCTTAGACTATTAAGCCCATTCTTAGACATTGAATTTCTTTCTTTTTTTTTTAATGGACCTGCCCCTGAACTAATGAGAGCATATATATCAAGATCCCTATTCTTCAGTATAATGCATTACAAATATACTTTCAGTCCAGAAGTAAAGATACAGCCACTCAGACCAGTGAAATGTGAGAGCTTGGAAACATATACAAAAACATCTTTCTTTAATATTCACTCAAAATCTGAATTCCATCAAAATTTGATGGAAACTAAGGCTGAAGAAGCTTTATGAACACATTTCTCATTCTTGCTATCAATAATGTCTGTGTGGACTTTGTGGGTCCTAAAGGCAAATCAACTGCAATATGAATTTACTTTTTTTTTAATAATTGGAGGCAGGAGAGATACAGCTGGCATCAGAGTTGAAGAATGAGCCTGAACACTGCCTAAGGATGATTTTCCATGAGAGGAGTCTTTCAAACTATCTCAAAATTTTTCTTAAGGACAAAAGAAACATCGACAAGAATGTGAAATGTTAAAGTAGAATATGCATTTCTTCCTGGTTCCATCTTAGCAAAACATATGAGGCAATGTTACTTATCTGTATCAAATCCTTTAAATCTTTGGACAAGATTTCATTGGGCAGGATTTGTACATGAGAACTCTGTGTCGTGGCAGAGCATGAAAAGCACTATGACAACTTCTCTCTGTGATAATAGGCCAGGTGAAAACCAATGTAATATTTTATAGTTACATGTTTTCTCTTTCCTTTCTCAATGTGGAGCTATCATAGTAATAGTTGGTGCAAAGGATCTAAGAGTAAAAATTGCTTCAGCTATACTTCCCATATTCTGAAATTTGGCAGCTGCATAATCTAGGCAATGGGAAATTTCTCAGGGTGCCTATCTTGGAAGAAATGTGTACCAGAATTTTGCTTCAATTACACCTATAAGTACATGGGCTCAGATCCTGAAGAAACAGCCAAACCAAATCTTGATAATCTCACATTGAACACAGGATATGGGTCAAAAGTAGAATTCAGAGACTTCTGGTTTTTAAATCAAATATAAACAGTCTTTTTATGCTAGCTGTTGCAAGTCCTAGCTAACAAATCTGAGTGGCCTTCTTTCTTGCGTGCAAGCTTTTTCTCATTAGGCATTCTCTTACTTCTTAAAGGCATCCTTATTAGATATTAATGCTGATGCACTTCTGTTTATCTGTTTATCACTTATGGTACATCTATTATATGTTCCGTTTTGTTAAAAATGTATGGCTAACCAACAGAGAAAAGAGCTGTCTATTTTGATTTCTTGGATCATGCAGACTTCTCTGCAGGGAAGGGACAGTAATTTATATATGAGGCATCAAGCAAGTACATCTTGGAGAAGCTTCTGGAAAGCAGTGAATAAAGAGAAAGAGAGAGAGGGAAAAAAAAGCTCCCTTGGCAACAGAAGAATAGAGCAGGAACAAGAAGCAGACACAAAGAAAGAGCTGTGAGGCTAACAGATGTGCAAGACCAGGCTTTTAAAAACCCTCCAGGGGCAAGTACTTGAAAGTTTATTTCTAATATTTCCAAGATGGATAGCAGTTTTCCATCGGTTATGGCATTAAAAAGAAGAAATTTCTGTTCAACAGATGTTTCTGCCCTTGATACTTGAAGAAAATAAAATCAATATTTCACATTACTGCAAACTAATTAAGTGTAAAATTAGGACACAGTTAACTTTAAGACTAAACTAAGGAGTAGATAATCTAGAAGACAACTGAGGCATTTAATGATCTTCAAACTAAAAACTCCTCTTCTATGACTTGGAAAAAACACCATATTGAAATGTTGGCCTCTCAGTCATGTCCAACTATGTTAATGGTAACATATCCTTGCAAAAACTCCAACAGCAGCATTTCTCTCAGCCTTGTGAAAACTGATGCTTTCATAGTTTCTATAGATGATCCTTTTAGAGACTAATTTATCCTTTCAGGCTCTTCAGGAAGTAATGTAGTACTTAAAGCATTTAGCGTGAAACTTGAACCAGTTTTCCTTTACAAGGAATTGCATGCTTGTAATTCCTTTTTATTTAAAACAAAGAGAACTATCTTCTTAGAGCATCTGTCATGTTGGTCACTTAGAGTATATCGAGAAAATAGAGCATGTTGCAGGATGATAGAAATCAAACATAAACAGACATATTAAGGCAGGATTTCATCAGTTCAGATTTAGATATTTGAAGGTTTTTCTTTTATACATAAAATTATAAATTCAGTTATCATTTTAAAAAACAATCAGTGATTTATCAGAGAAAATATTTGCCTTTGAATGGTCATTTATAAATATGTTCCTTACTAATAACTGGCAAAGTGATTACAAGAAGAATCATAATTTTTACTGCTGAGTAGAAAATTCAGCATGAAATAAAATATCTCCAGCATTTTGAAGAGCTCCTTTTTTTTTTTCTTCTTTTTTAGCAAAAGATCTCTATAATGCTTTGTCAAGGTTAACAATTTTATAACTAAATTACAATAATATATTGGTCCAATGAATTCCTGTAGTTCCACTCTATTGTCCCATATGTGAATATCCACGTCTAGGATTGCATATCAGAGAAACAGCAGATATATTTTGTTTACAAGCTACTTAAGTAATCCCACATAGTCACTGCTTGTGGGACTAAACTTTTGTACTAGATAGAAA
This sequence comes from Pachycephala philippinensis, assembly GCA_013397055.1. NCBI lineage: Eukaryota > Metazoa > Chordata > Aves > Passeriformes > Pachycephala > Pachycephala philippinensis. The sequence goes on from VWZT01009098.1 coordinate 16,966, forward strand.
CATGCAAGTAACAGCCAGCATAAGCAGTCTGGAAAATTCATGCAGCAAAACCCCCAAATCCATAGTGAGAAGTAAACCTCTGAGTCTGGCAGGTAACAAATCAGTTTTTATGTAGGACTTGGTATGATAGAAGTGGAATGTGAGCAGAGCTTAAAATATATGCATAGTTATAGACATTCACAATACATACAGTTTAGAGGACAAAAGGGCAAAACCAGAATATTCTGGTTTGCCAGCCAGAGGAGGTGTTGACCTTTCTGAAGCAGATCTCTATTTTTAAAAATTTCACCTTATAAGCAAAGAAGATCTGGTTAGGGATGTGAAGGTTGAAAGCAGCCTCGGCTGCAGTCACCGTGAGTTGGTAGATTTCAGAATCCTGATAAGAGAGGGGAGGGAAAAAAGCAAGATTGTAATACTGGACTTAAGGAGAGCAGATTCTGGGCTCTAAGCATGCACTGGAAAGTATCATGTAAGGTAAAGCCCTGGAGGGAAGAAGGGTGCAAAGAAACTGGGTGAAATTCAAGGATCAACTCCTACAGGTTCCTGAGCAGTCCACTCCAATGAGCAAAAGTAAAAACTACCAGAAAGCCTGCATGAATAAGCAAGGAGCTCCTAGCAAAACTCAAAAATAGTGAGTAATAATATAGAAGATAGAAGCAGTAACAAATATAGAATATAGAGACACTGTTTGAGCATGGAGAGACACAGTTAAGAAAGCCAACACTCACCTGGAGTTGAATCTGGTGGAGGATGGCAGAGACAGCAAGAAGGAATTCTATATATATACAAGTAACAAAAGGAAGACTAGGGAAAGCATGAACAAGTTGCTAAATGTGTCAGGAACCCTGTTGACCCGGGATGTAGGAAAAGCTGAGGTACCAAAGATCTTCCTCACCTCAGTTTTCAGTAGCAGAACGAGCCTTCAGAAATCCTAGGACGTAGAGAAAATGAATGACTAACTTGATAAACTTCTATGACTTCTATTACTGGCTCGGTAGATGAAGCATTTCCTACACAGAGAACCTGATGCAGCATGGGCTGGATGAGCAGACAGTGAGACTAAAAATCTGCCTGGACATAGTTTTGGCCAGTCTGCATTGGGTGACTCTGATTGAGTAGGGTTTTTTATCAAACAACCTCCAATTTTCCCTGCAAAACCCAGGTCACTACCTCTCTGTTTGGACTCCTAGATAAAGAATCTGAGATCTTTCAGTAAGGTACATGCTCCCAAAAGCTGCCCTGTGAAAAAGAGTTGGTTTTCCTTGGTTTTTTAAAATTATTCCTTAGAATACTTTTCTAATTCCTGTTGTCAACTGCATTTTTCACTCACCTGTAAATGTGTGTTTTAACTAAAGCGTGAAACCTTCTTTTGTCATACCGTGACTTCTTAATGGAACTATCTTAAGAACTCATGCTGTGTGTGTTTCCAATTAAATATTTATCCTGGTTTAATAGCTCTTATAGCAGAAAAATTGCTATGATAGCAGTATGATCTGATGGAGATTAGGAGTTTAAAACAAAAATCTGCCATATCAAATCTTTATCAAGAAATCAGCAAGAAGCAGTTAGGTCAGTTCAGGTAAGGAGTTTTACAGTGTTGTATCCACATGTAACACGGCTCTTATTAATGCTGGAATAAGTATAGCAGCTTACAGAATAAAACAAAGAATTTCTAATTAAAAATATATATAAAAAGATACAATATATATTATATNTCAATGTTGTTAAAAATGTTTTCCTACCACGATATGTTAAAAATAGGAAAATTAGTATGGTTCCTTATGCTTCCATTTTCCCATGTGTAGCAAAATCCTGTTGAATGATATCACCATCAAAGGTCTTCTACCAAAGGAGAAGTAGCAGAGTATTGTGAGGTCCCCAGCCACTGATGATATTCTACTCAAAGAGCTTGACACAAGGCTGTTACCCTTCAAAACAAAAAAGCAAACAATTTCTCATTTGGAAATAGAAATGAAGACTTATTGAATTTCTCCTTTGATAGGAAACTCAGATTGTGTCACACCCCTCTGGAGAGACCCACCCAAACAAAGGCTTCTGCTTTGTGTGCAGTCTGGTGGGTAATTTCTCTGCAGAACGTGATGGTCTGTATCACTTCTCCCTGCAAGAACAGTTAATTTTGCCTGAAACTGGGCAATGCAATGGGCCATCCTTTCTCCCCCATTTTCCTTATTAGAAGCTTCAGGAAGATTCTGTGTAGGCTGTTAGGAAACATACTCAGTGGTTCAGACTCCTCAGACTACTGGGTCCAGAAAGTCATGTGATCTCCACTGCATTCCTTATTTTCAGCTTCAACTTCATGACAGGTAGGAAACCTGATTTTGTTTTCTGTTTCCCAAGCAAAAGAACCAGCTGCAAGCAAAATCTTTTAAAAAATAGCATTATCAGTATTTTAATTAAACATTCTTAATATTTCTTCACAGCTTAACAAACTTGCAATGAAACGCAATTAAGCATATATCTTTTAATAGTCAGTACTAAGCCTTTGTAAAACACCATGTTGCTCAGTAAAAAAAAAACCTACTTAATTTTTTATTAACTTAAGCAGCAATGACATTCAGTGTGTAAAAATTACTTGAGTTATACTTCCCATTTTGCCTGGAGGAGCCTGGAAAGATGTACTCTTACATGTTTAGCCATCTTTTAAAGGGAGATACAAGAAAAAGTATTTCCATAACGTTAAGTGAAACGAAAGCTCAAAGTGCATAAGAAAAAATTGCACATCTCAAATATCCGGCTGCATCTTCACTTTTATATTATTCATGAAGCTGGAAAAACCTCATGTAATCCAACAATCTCCAATAATTTAGTAGGCTTAAATTGCTTTTACTTACAAGTATCACTGAAAGGATAGCTGTTTCCCATTTTTATACATTTGTTTTCTTTATTTTGTTAAACTTATTCATCTTTCCTGAACAGAATGAAAACACTCATAAAATCTGAGTTTACCTTGTCACAGTCACTGATAAATTGTTTCTGCACTAAGGAGACAGACACTTTTAATCCTATAATCTTTCCTGTAGTGGTCTCCCAGAAGCCCTTTTATTTGCCAGCAGCACAGAGTTTTTTCTCATAGCAGAGAGCCGCCTCTCACTACTGTGTAGTTCAGATCTTCTGTTTCCATGTGGCAGCATCTTCAATTCATGGTCAAATGACCACTTACCTTGTAAATTAAATTTCCACAGTCCATGTGGTTCACATTATAGCTTATTAGTCAAGAAACAATCATGTCATTGTGTGTACCACTGAGCTAGCACAAACAGAGACACTTATACCCATGGGCTCAGAGCCAGCTCATGAAAAGCAATTGTGTGAATAACACAACTGTATTACAGATTCAGTGCTTTGTGAAGAGCTGGACACCTACCACTGGCACCAAAGTGATGGAACAACCTGTGTGCTGTAAGAAAGGCTCTTTCTTTTAAAAAGTATACACTACTTGAATTGATTGAAAAATATGAAGGTGAGGGAGGGATACATAGAAGTAACCATATGATTCTCGGTGCATAAGAAATATTCTTATCCTAAATGAATTCATTTAGAGATTCATAAATTAAATTTAATCAAGATCTTTATGAATAAGGAATTATGGAAACACTTAGAAATGCTATGAAACTGGGTAGTTTTGTCTCTCTTTTTTTTTCAGTATCTACTCTTTCAGCAGCACAAGCTCAATAAGTCTGTACATATATGTGTATAGACACACACATATAAATGTGTATATATGCACACACACACATATATACACACCCACACACCACCTTTTCAAACCTTCCAGGCACAGCTGACTTTGCTTTTTCTGTCTGCCCATCTCACTAACATTCAGGTCACTGTACATATATAATATATATATACCATGTATGTATACAGACAGAGTATATATTCCTATGTGTATGCGTATTCAGAATATATATGAAAATGCATAGCTACACTATGGTAGAGTGAGAAGATGCCACTTCCTTCTTACAAATAAGGTTTAAAACTTTCAGAAAGAACAGTAAAATCATCCACTAGTGACAAACAACTTCCACATAACTTGAAAACTTACATGGGTATCCCCAAGCTTGACATAGGAGACATACAGCCAAATAAAATTTATCCCTAAAGCAGACATACACAAAGACCCCGAAAATGTACCTATTCCTGGGTTTCTCATAGCAGAAAAATAATTTTACAAACTACAAGAATATTAAGCTTTCTCTGGGCCTGGTAGAAAAGCTCCTAAGTAATCACCTTAGTCAAGAATGCCCAGTCGCAATTGATTGAATTTTCAAGAACTGGGTTTGAAAAACAAAGTTCATTTTAACAATTTCTGACACCACTGGTACTATCCCATCTGAGTACCAGAATGCCCTGGCAGATTGGGCATATCTAGCCATGCCAGCAGGCATCAATGTGAGATTCAGGGTTAAGAAAGTTTAATGTATCTGTGCTGGCACGTTGGGTTTGCTCACATATGTTTTACATATACAGTTTACCAGCACCAAAAAACTTCAAAAAGCGCCGAAAATATCAATTGTTTCTTTGCTAGTCATCCTTTCATAGTTATTCAAATAATTTCCCACTGGAAGAAAGCATTATAACATTACTGGATATCATTTGATTGCTAAGCTTAATTTGAAGACTTGTTTTGCAACCTCTTTAATCTTTCAGGCGTTCTACAAAATGATGTGGGGAAGGAAAGAAAAACACCAAACCAACAAAATGAAAGCAAAACCCAAGCAAACAACAACTAAAAAAGCCATGACTTCTTTTTGTGCAGCTTTAACTGTACTGATCTGCCAAATTTTAAATCTGTATTGGATTATTTATATATCAAACTCAACTTTTCCACAAATTCTTTTGCTGTTATGAATCAAAGGTTTCTAAGAAATTGTAGGAGGTTTGACCATTTCTCAGGAAGAACTTAGAATGGAAAAATATCACAGAGTGTTGTTTCTGAATCCTGAGTTTATCTATTTCCTTCAACATTAAATAACTGTACTGCAGGCTTTATCCCTTCTAGGAACATGCTGAAATCTGAGCACAGGAGCCCTATAATTATGCATAGGAAGCCTTGGTAACTCAAGGAACATAGAAGCTTTGATTTTTTGCATACTAAACAAATGAGTTTTTCATACTATCTTTTTCAAACCCAAATTTTGTTGAGGCAGAAAGTATTTATCTATATGTCAAAGACTTATGAATACCCAGAAGCACAACACATGCTTTCTTTAGTGAGATCATTATACTTTTTCTCCAACAAATAGCAGTTCCCTCTGAAGAATTAATTAGATCTTCATAGAACTTTTCACAGCAAGCGTCTTTTCTCTGCTTCATGGACTGAGCAATCAAATTCTAAACCTAAAAGATCCAAAAGGCTTTTCAAGTGTTTTACAATTCCCACTGTTTTTGTTTTCCTTATTTATTTATTTTTTAATTTTTAGAAATTACTTACATTCAGTACGTGATGTAGCATGGATTTAAGCACAGTGGCCTTCACACTTCCAGATACTATATCCATGGCAGATTCTGGAGCCGGTGTAATCCCACGTACTTTAATAGAGTTTTAGAGAGGGACACTTCAGTACTGGGTGAATTATTCTGGCTTTCAACACAACACCTATTTGAAAGCAAGAATAACATTTCTTCTCTCACAATGCATGAGAGGACAAGCCCTGGCTTCTGGAAAATGCTGTCAAGGGACTCCCACTCGCCAGATTTCAACCAGAATACTTAATTTTACTGCAATCGGCTGCCAGCAGCTGTGATTCTTATACAAAAGAAGGTTTTCTACAATGTTTCTCCATAGACTGAAAGGAAAAAAAACATATACTTTGTCTTAAATTAGTGTTACTGAAACATGAAACAGTAAAGCAAATACTTTTAAAGAGAAAGTTTCTAAGGTTTTAGTGCAACTAGTTAACAGCACTGTTACATTTTAGAGCTATGATCACTTTCCTATTTTGTAAAGAGACTTAAGGTTTTGAAGCATTATGAATGGGGTTTTTCAAAGCTCAGATTCTTATTTTTGAGGGCTGGGGCCTAGGGAGGCAGAGGCTTTCTCCTTTCGGTCTCTAAAATATAGCTGCTTGTGATTCCAAATAATTTGAAGCAATAGGAAAAACAAATAGGAATGTACCATAAAAAGTTCAGTGAGCACTACAGCCACTGTCGTTCCTGGGGAGCTCTGTCACTGTGCTTTAACATCTCAACCTGAGAGGAGTCTCAATTTTAGAAGTGCCACCGCTTAAGATTTTTTTTTCTTAATGTAATGTTAGATTACTTGATACAATTCTTCATGTCACAAAGTAGGGAAGACTGCTAGATATAGATAAGCAAGTCTTTAAGCCTGTAAGGCGTGGAATTGGAGTAAGCAAATTAGTGGTAGGGCTTGCCTGCTGTTCAAAGACAGGGAAGGAATAGAAGACAAAACAGCAAATGTGGTTACATTTAAGAAAATGATCGTGCCACATTATACTTTCTGACTGAAGTGTTTTTTGCTTGTTTCTCCTGAGTTATTTTTTTTCCCCACATCTGTTCATTTAACACTTTTAGATTTATTACTGATGATGCTTCCAGATGACAGATTTCTTGGAGAGCATATGACCAGTAGTATTGCAGCTCATCTCAAAACACATTTGTCAAGATTGTGACATGATGCCTGACAATAGCAGGGAACTAGACTCACTGGCTCCAACAACACATTTGGGTTAACTAGATCCCAGAGTGAGGTAATTAAAAAAAAAAAAAAAAAATCTTAAAACTCTCAGTTTGGATGGAAAAAGAAAAACAGTGAAAATGTTGCCTGCAGCACATTCTGATAAAAGCATCTTGGCTGTAGCTACTCAAGGTACTAACATACATTGGCACTACTTGTAATATTCTTCTAATGCCAAGTTAAAATCACACTCTTCAAATGTTCTGCAACAGCAAAATGCTTTCATATCAGTACAACTCTAAACCAGACTTAAGCATAAACTGTGTACACTATACCCACCTAGATTTATACAAAGCATGTATCTGTAGAGATATAAACACTTCCAGGTTGACATAAAATAATGAATTTAAGCTTTAAAAGAAAGACAAAGTACATGGAAAAGGCTTTTCCTGACAGAAAGAAATACTAAGAAAATTTTTAATTTAAATATTTAGATGATCACTATCAGCTACTTCTTACTGTCTGAATAGGTGGGGGTTACACCTGAGCATACTCAGAGAGTATAAGCATTTTTAACAGTAGTAGGAAGAGGAGATAACACTGAAGGAAGAAAGGAAAACCAACTAGTCAACCAAAGCCAACCCCTTCATGCCTTTAATGTCTTATGTGAAAACTCCTTTTGCTAGATTTTCATTTTGAATGGAAACACAGGTAATATGGGAAAAACCTCCTGTGACCAGCTTTCACAAGCTGTCTGGCACGTGTGAAATTTTGAGGTGTCTCAGTAGCTTTAGCACTTCAAAGCCTTGTTCAGTTTTCTCCAAACAAAAACCTAACCCAACCTAAACTAAACAAACTCCGGTGTATTTACCAAGCAGCCAAGCTATATTGTTCAGCTTATTTCTATAGTCTGACAGTAAGACTGACACCTTCCCTATCTCATTTCTCTTGGCTCAATCCATACAGTCTGCATAATTCAACATCTTAGTAAGTCTTCAGGCAGCTTCGCAAGCTACCAAGCCTCTCCTTCCAACAAACTTTATCAAGTAGATTGAAAACAGCCGTACTGCTGAAGGTTAAATTTACTAGCAAGTAAACAAAAAAAAGGCTACTGAGATATCTGTTTGTTTACAGAAAAAAAGTGTCAGGTTTTGCCTATAATACTACGAACAGCATGTCAAAATTTTGCAGTTTTGCAAAGATATATTTAGATATGTAGCAGCACACAAAATCTGTACTAACTGTAACCCTCCAGAAAATCTAGTTTTTAAAAACAAAGTGAAACAATTGCAAAGAGCTTCTTCATGATTTTCATTTGGGCTGACTATCTGACAAAAATTCACCTATCTCAGCAAACAAACAAAAGAATTCTTTCATGGGGAAAGACTAACTCTATCTGAAATTAGACATTGCTTTTTCTTTATAATAAGGCATTGGAAAGCATTGCAGGACTGTAAATTAGCGTCTTAAATAGCTATTTACGTAATACTTGTCATCTCTCATGGAAATGTGAAATATAAAAGGCCTTACTTTGAGTTCCATCATCCTTAACTTCTGCTCTGGCATTATTGTTATGCTTAGAGTGGGTTTTCTTTTTCCTAATTTTTATACTTTCACGTACAGAAAGGCAAATTTAGATTCTAGATAAAATTATATTAAGCATGAGATATTCAACAGCACTACATCCACTTTCATGGCTAGTGATACATGTGTATAGAACACATCTAGGTACTGTTTTCATCTTCATAGGTTCCTGGACAAAATTACTTTTTGTATTAAATATCTGCTCGTTATGGAAAGATGAAAAACTATGATCAATCACTTACACATCCTGTCTGTCCAGAAAAATTTGTGCATGCTGTTGTATTGAATGAATCCTTTATAATCCCAGGAATATTAGAAACAACTCTGAAAAACTAGATGCATCTAATGATTCTTAGTTGGCCCTGCACAACCCTTGTGGACGAAAACATGCAGGAAGAAGAAAAGAAGGGGAAAAAAGAGGACAGTAAGATATTTGAAACATACTTTTTTGCTTAATACTTCCTAAGTATTGTTTATGAAGGGGATGAATAGAGCAGAAAAATCCCTACAGAACCATTCCATCTTTGCATACAAACATGCATGTATTGCTTCGGTGCCATTTGAATGGCCCATAGACTTGGAACCAATAATCTGTTGTGTTTAGTCTCACTAGCAAGATAAGCTATATTCTTGCTCTTGCTTGAAAATTTGTTTTACTTCTAGTTCCATTCTGAAAACCTGCCCAGCACAAAACCACTTGTGTGTGCTAATGCACAGGTGTGCACACACACATGCACACACATTCACACACATACTGCTCTATCAAGTTATAGCTGCTGAGAAAATAAGATCGTGGAAATCTCTGAGCACTAAGATTTTGACTAACATAGAGTGTATTAAGTTAGAGGGCACTGTCTGCAGCTAGACATCAAGTGAAATAAGGATCTTGGAATGTACCATTGTTCTGGACTTCAGTACCTTTTTTAGTGTCGCAAACAGTGCTCAAAAAATTTCCTTCGTTGATGCAATATGTGCTTGTAAAGTCTGGGGGAAAAGAAACATCTATAGCCAAATGTGGAATCATGTCCAAATTATAGAATTATTTTTTTCTAAAATTTAGTACCTTTACCAACTTAATATTTTAGCAAAATTTTGGTAAAATTTTTGAAGGTTGTGTACTAATGTAAACCTATAAATCATTAACCATACTTAGAGCTCCTGAACCTTTAAGGAGTTTTAGAAACAACTCAGTAGTCATTTTCCTTTAACGCAATGATTACAAGAAGTAGAGGGAACATATTTGTAATTATATCTTGTAGCAGAGTTGCATATCTGATGGCCCTACTCTCAAAAGACACTCGAGCAACAAAGCAAAAATCCAAAAGTGGGATTTTTTGTCGAGTAATTGTTTCTTCTTAATTTAGATTGTTATTAAGAAGTCAAATCCACAGACTATATAGAGCAGTTGATATTGACATTTCTAAAATCTTCATCTTTGTAAACATTTTGAGGACTTTTACAGCTCAAAAGATCAAAGGAAGTAATGTATAAATAGGGAGAAAAGAGATGGCAGCATTCTAGCTAGATGAAAAGACGAGGAAGACAGACAGTGCCCAAGTGCAATAAGTATAATTTTAAGTGCAAAAACCTTTATTTATTAAAGAACTGATGTGAGATGATGTTGTGAATGCAATCATAGTTCTTCTGTCAACTCTACAAACTCTAAGCAAGCTCACTCTAGTCACATTATGTAATCGTGTACTCCATCCATAATATTGCTTCATAAAAGATTTTCCAGAAGTTGTTCATATCTCTTCCAAGAAGTTTAGAGATTTGAAAGGAAATTCCCTGATTGGTAGAAAGGCCAGTATGAGGTTCTTCAAAGTACAGAGTTTAAGCGTTCATATAGCAAATGATAAATTTAATTTACATATGATAAGAAAGTGTGACTGTTTGCTTTTTCATTTGTTTTCTTGCTTTGTTTTGTTTTGGATTGGGTTGTTTTGTTTTGGTATTAAGCTCTAAGGCTTGTAGAGATGAGAAATTAAAGATGGTTAGTGTAATTATATATACAGTATCTCACCTCAAACCTTCAGTCTTTTGAAGACAAATGTTGTTCTGTCAAAACATTCTTGATCAAATAGTGTGAGGAGAAAGAGGGTAAGCTCTAAAGGAATTCACAGTAGAATGAGATTACTGTCAAGTTCTTTAAATATATTTAAATATTAAGCTGTTATAATCAAGAAGTCCTGACATACAATAAACAATCTGCATAAGAAGTTACTTGAGAAAAGCAACAAATTTCCTGATGAAAAGAAGGACACCAAATAAACACAAGTTTCACTGCTGATATTTCAAGTTCCAGCTGTCCATGCAAATGCATCTTGCCCTTACAGTTATTACACTAGGATTTTGCATTACTGTTATTATGATTTTTCCATTGTCAGGCAGCATTATTCATACATAACATTTTGGCAGTGATTTTTATTTATGAGGAAATCTTTAGTGTAAATATGGTACACAGTTGTCATACTATTAGTGCAAAGATTCAAGCAGCAATATTTCAGAGATTTTGTTTTGCTGATACTGCTGTAATTACTGTCAAAAGACCATTTCTTCATTGGAAAGTTTCTGACACCTGGATACAAACTCACTAGGAGATATATAGCAAAAAAAGGAGGCAGAAAGCCAATACAACTAGCAAGACACAAAGTCAGGTAGTATCATGAATAACTTACTATTAACCTCAGGCAAAGCTTTTAGTCCCTTTGTGCCTACAGGTGAGATACAAGAACCAGTTTTGGCCCCTGTATTCAGGATTATCAACAAACTGCAGAGTTCAGAGGAAGGTCATGGAGTGGGTAACTTAAACATGTGACATACTAGGAGAAACTGTTTCAGGCTGTAGAAGAGGAAGCTGAGGAAAAGTCTGATTACAATTTTTCTCTATCTAAGAGAAGCTATAAGGAAGGCAGAGCTGGGCTCTTCTCCATAGTGTATCTTAATAAGACAGAGGCAATCATCAGCTGCAACAGGGGGACTTCAAGGTGAATGTAAACCAAAAATTCTACATGAAAGGAGCACATGCTGTTTAAAAATATTACCTTGGAAAGTTGTGAAAACTCCATTGCTGCAGGGTCTCAAAACTCACCTGAAGAACATCCTGAGCAATCAGATATGCTATTGAAGCTAGCCCTGGTTTGAGCAGAGGGTGGACCAGCTAACATGTGGAAGTCCCTCCATTTTTTTTTTTTTTACTAGTTTTGTGTAGATCTTACTTGAAGGCAAGAAAGACAGTGCATCTGATTGATGAGAGGACTGAAATAAAACACATTTTCCTGACAAAAATTCACAGGAGTGAAGTAGTGGAGACACCAAACAAGTATATCATAGTGCCCCACTTTACAGTCCCACTGCAATGGGAAATGTACATGAAAATTTCAAGTGGTTTGAACAATTCTTCTGGTTTAATTTTTCAATTCAACTGCATGCTATAGTTACACTTGCGAAACTATACTAGGTTCAGGCTGCCAGTGTGAATGCAAGGGTTTTAAGGGTCATAGGGAATGTTATACTATAAATATGAACTGGGTAAAAGCTGAAAGACTGGAAAGGTTACTCAACACTTCAAGCACTACTTTTCCTTTTTGTCTCATGTTTTGAAAATTCAAACATTTACTGCTGGTGAGGGAGATAACTAGATTGGACATTTTCTTTGATTTGTTAAGAAGTTGTTTGTTACAATGATTCTTGTGATTCAAAGATAGTACACAAATTGGTGTGATTATCATTCTCTGCATGATATCGGCAACTTAAAAATGGAGTAGAAACTAATTTAAAGAAGTTCTGAGTGGTTAGAGAATGACTTCACAGCACTTTGAAACATACCTTATTGTTAGAAATGCTGATTTTATGATAAGGTATTCCAAGAACAGGAAGAAGTGATACATGGTTGGCAGCCACCTTCTAATGCCACACAAAACCCTTAGCGGTCTTAAGAATAGATAGTGCCGTACTTGATAAAAGAAAGCATTTAAGATTGCCTTTGTTTTTCCATGAGCAATCCTGATGCTGAACTTTCATTGGTCCCTACGGTGTGCTGAGTGATCTTTGAGACTTTGTGGTACAAAAGCTATTTTATTCTTGTTGAATAAGAATGTTTTTTGAATATTTTTTTGCTAGCATAGGATAATATTTTATCACATAAATATTAACAGACAGCTTTTGTCAGATAGCTTTAGTATATGAAAAAACCCATCTCTAAAAAATTCTGACTGATTTGGTTATGCTACAATCTAAACATATTGCTCATTAGCCACTTTCAGCACATTTTAAATTTCTCAGAATAGTTACAGATTAATATTAATATTTTGGGATTCTTTGAGAAAATAAATTCTTTATCATTTCAAAGGGACTTTGGTAGTTTTGTATAAAAATCCCACATATCATTCATGATTCTTCAACTCCAGGTATCCCTGGAGGTATTTTTCAACTCTTTACAGGTATCCCTGATGTGAGTTAGGATAGGTTAATGCACCTATCCTAACTCACATCAGGGATACCTGTAAAGAGCCAAATGAATGAGAGGTTTATTGTGTCTGAGGAAGCATTTCTCATTGTAGACCTGATGATCTTAACTTTCATATTCCTTGTGAATCTTTCAGAATTGATATTATCACCTGTTATTCCCCTTCACACTCCAAAATAGTTAAATATGTAAAAACTTTTATGAGCCATATTAAAGATGGAAAATGATTGATGTTTTCTGAAATAATAGTTGTCTTGTTAACATCTTCCTCGTACTTAAATCAATATTTTTATAAAAAATTCTAAGTCTTGATCTAATGGATTAAATTATTGAAGAAAATAATAATTGATTCTTTCAAGCTTATTCTAAAGCTGAATTCTGAGAGAAAAGCTCTTTAATGTGAAAAAAAAAATTACATCTATGAAGCTGCCAGATAATTTAGCCTCTGAAATATATTTGTATATTAATAGGTTTGTATCCATTAAGTATATTATTATACATAGAAAAATATTTCACAAGTGCAGGAAATATTATTCCTTAAACTTACAAAAACAAAAAGCATTTTTATTTACAGGATTTTTTTTTAAATGATGGCTATTGAAAAATTATTAATATTTAGAATCAGAGTGGCCAATGGCAGAATGCCAGAAAAGCTTGGCAAAAATTTATTGTGGCAGCGTTTTCTTCTGTGCTTGTGTCATTTTAAGTCGATATACATATCACAACGATTCTGGCTGGAATAAAGTTAATTCTCTTCATAGCAGCCTGGATGGTGCTCTGTTTGGGATTTGCAACAAAAACAGTATTGATAACACACCAGTGTTTTGGCTATTGCTGGGCAGAATTTGTACAACATCAAGGCTTTCTCTTCTACCCACTCTGCCTCCCCGAGCAAACAGGATGGGAAAACACAAAAAGTTGGGAGGGAATGGCTGATCAGAGTTGACCAAAGGGATATTCAATAGCATAAAAGGTTGTAATACAAGTTGAAACAGAATGGAAGAGGAAGGAGGAATATTATCTGCCTCCTGGTGGGAAGTAGTAAATAAATTGCTTGTTTTCTTTCCCACACAGCTTTTCTTCCCTTACTAGACTGTTTCTGTCTCAACTCACAAGTTTTCTCAACCTTTCTTCTCTGATACTCTTCCCCATCCCTCCTGCAGTGGGGAGAGACCAAGTGATTAGCAGGGTACTTATTAGAGTCAGGGTCAAGAAAATATATATACATACATACTTCTCTGTATGATTTCATGAGGCAAGACTGCATGTGGCACTTACTGCCATGGGCTAGTTGACATCACAGTGTTTGGTCGCAGGTTGGACTTGATGATCTCAAAGGTCTTTTCCAACTTAAATGATTCTGTGATTCTGTGATAAGCTTTGCACTTCCATATTTGTACTTTGCTCTCTGAGCCAGTAGAGTGAAGACAGTTCACCTTCTAAACTTTTTTCTTAAAGCTCCATATTCTAGTAAACTTTTACGTTTGTGGTTGGATATTCCACTTGTTTCTTTTGTTTTAGTTGACATTAAGCTTTCTCATGGTAATGGTTATCTGAGAAACTTTAAGGATGGCATGGGAATCACAATTGGAGTTCTAGGGTAAAAACACTCCAGCAGTTTCCAGCTGATGACATAACTAGAGAAGAAGTAAAATGAAATTATTCAGACCTCTTTAATGGTTGAATCATTTCCCTGATGTAATAAATGGCAACTTCAATTAACAGTGCCTAAATACCTGAAGAGTTTCAATTTTGTCAATTAACAGTTTTGCATGAAGATACTCAAGAGTTTCAACATGCAAAAAGTGTTTGTGAAGGCAATTGAATTTTCAACACATGGTCTATAGTTCTTCTAATCACATCCTCACAGTTCTGCTCCTCTTTTAACTATTCCTGGTTCTGGTGTAATGGTGAAAAGGAGCATGCACAGCAGATCCCACTAGGGTTGTGTGGGTAAATATATAAAATTTTGTTCTGACCATCCCAATCAAATAAGGCTGAAACAACATCTGGTTTTGAAATTCCCAGAGAAGCCACACTAGTGCTTGAGAGAAACCTGAGGTAAGTGAGTTTGAATCAGAATTGGAAACAAATCTTTTATCCAGATAAGATATATTTGGCAGTGGAGTATTACATTTTACTTCAAATTTACCATATAGTAGTTATTATTTCAGAGTTAAATATTTGGCAACAGATGAGGCTAAGATGCTTACAATATGTCACATATCTCTATATTGAATCTCAATGTTGTCGTTGATATTGAAAAAACATATATTTTAACCTCTTAAAAAACTATTACTATAGAAAGCTTTTTTTTTTTTTTTTAACATATAAAGTTAAGCTGAAAACACTAATTTGCATCTATTTTCCTGGAGCAAGATTTTGTTGTCATGTTTCTTTTATGTATTTTCAGCTTAATATCACATCCTTTGGTTAAAATTTTGTGTGTTCTGTGCAAATATTTTATACAACACCTCTAAGTTTTTCCTTTATTGTGTTAGATTTTATTTGAAATTGTGTTGCTTCAGTACTGCAGTAACTCTGGAATGCATTGAATGAGTATCTCATATTTTTTAGAAATCCTTCCTTTAGAACCATCCCTCAATTTTCTTCACCCTCTAAGATGGTGTGCCATAAATACTGAGTAATACTATGAACTGTGCTGCATACCCTAAAATGACACTGATGTTTTCTGTATAACTCTTTGTTATAATTTATTTTCTCTTTGAATCAGGACTCACTGTACTTTGGAAGAATGGGACATTCTCAGGATTACATGGGTGATAAAAATTCAAGGTCTTGAATTCTTTCATTTAGGTTTTTTCTCAGTGAATTTCACTGCACAGTGATGAAGTGCTTCTGGAGTTAGTGGTGTGCAATCCCAGTACCTTAGGATGTATGAAGCATGAAATATTCAGCAAGCCCTTGTCTATTTTCCCCTCCTGACACACAAACACTAGAATGTTTAAGTCCTGGCTACCAGAAAGCAATCTTTATACCAGACAGAAGAAAAGTTATTTTTAGGTTCTTACTGGGATGAAGAATATGTCTGCCCTGCCCTGTTTTATGTTGTTGCCTTCAGGAAAGCAAATAGAATAAATGGCAAGAGATTATAGACTAGGCAGCAGAGAAAGGGAAAAAAGATAAATCTGTTCTAAAAGTGCTATTAACATTCAGAAAAACACAGATTGACAATACCTTCAACAGGTACTCCTGGGACAGGTTTTGCTTGCAATCTGAGAAGAGCTTTGGTAAAATATCTTGTCTGTCATGCGAGCTGAGCTCAGAATTACCCTCTCGACAGGAACCACAGGGCCCACAGTATCACTGAAACTCTGCCAGGTCAGGCAGTGGTGCTCACAGGCAGACTGGTGCTTTACCCTGAAACAAGGCTGAGACCCTTCATTCTGAAATGGCACTGCCACGTCTCTGAAAAACCCATGGGTATAGATCAGAAACCATGACTAGGTGGAACCAGGATCCTACAGACAGGAGAACAAGCTGACCTGTGCTCTCTCCTATACCCCTCTCCTGCGACTGTCTGTCATAAGCCACATGCAAATATTTGGTAGGAAAATCCTCTCCTTTCCTCCCACCCAAACACACACAACTATCTTTTTCAGTTGCTTTTATCTTTGTGAGACAAAATCTTGAGTGCAAATCCAATTACTAAGATAAATAAAGGGCACCTAAAATTCTTTCCAGTATATTGAGAAGGAAAATTATTATATTATAAAAGATAATATAAACAAGCCTACAAATATTTTTTTTCTGCATAAAACTTAGCATTTCAATAAATAATAGACATTCAATTCTATTGGGATATTGTTCTATTATTACATAGGATTTTTAGGCAGGGTCTGTAGGGAGCTAGGCCGGTAATCCCAACAGCCTGTGGAATAGTTAATTCATGAGCGCTGACTTCACCAAAGACAGCAGAACACATTAACACAAGTAGGAAATCTCCAGGTCCAAGAGTTACATTTTAAATCACACAGGTAAACAGGAGATAACAGAGAAAATGAACTCCTGGCTTATGTACTGGTGGGGGAGCCCTTGTCTTCTGCAGCTGATCAACCACAATCGTAAAGCACAAAGTGGCTGCAGTAAAACTACAGTGCAAATAAGCAACAGGAAAGAGTAATGAATTTTCCTGCTACACTTTTGAGATTACAGTAAATTGTCCCCCTAGATACTCTTCTCCCAGAATTAATATTCAACCTCCTTAGGGAAGCTGTGCCACTACTTGGCCAGTATAAAAGTGTCTCCCAATGTTCATGCAGTACTTTCTGCGTTTCAGCAGTTGCAAATAGTCTGTCTCCATCTTCTTTGCACCCTCCCTTCAGGCATTTATAGCCATTAATAAGATCCCCCCCGAGCCTTCTCTTCCCCAGGTTGAGCAGTCCCAGCTCTTACATCTGGTGACTTCCACACTGCAGGGCTGTGCCCTTTGGATGCCCCTGTCGTTGTTCAAAAAATGAGGGAAGGGAGCGATGACTCCCANGCTGTTTGCAGGGCAAATGATGCTTGAATTATGTGGTAAAATGCTGCAACAGGCATATCATATCTTAAAAAGCATTATTTGTGGTTTCTTTAGAAATTATTTTAAACAGTTCTAGCCAACATTATTTGAGCATGAAGGGTGATTCTGCATTCTTCTAGATGTCACTGAGAAGTAAAATTTCTTTGTAGCATAACTTCCTTCCTTCCTTCCTTCTTTCCTTCCTTGCTCTCTT
>VWZT01009098.1:34477-63627 GCA_013397055.1 Pachycephala philippinensis
TTTCTTTCTTTCTTTCTTTCTTTCTTTCTTTGTTTCATTCCTTCCTTCCTTCCTTCCTTCTTTGAGAAGATTCTTGCCCTGCTATTAAGTTCCTTCCTGCACAGGCAAACAGTGTCTTTAAAAGCTTAAGCTCTTTCCTTTTATTATTTCATTCAGATGATCATTCTAACACTCAGCTTAGTCATAGGTTAAAAAATTTTGGTTTTATTTTCTGTTGAAACCTGTTACCATTAAAAAATTTTGGTTTTATTTTCTGTTGAAACCTGTTACCAATAAACACAGTGCTATACTCTGCTAAGCGTGATTTGGGCTCATCTTGTGATTCACGTATATTAGTGTATCATTCTGCTCAATCCCATATAATATCANCTCCAGGAGGACTGTGGCTGCTACAAAGTAGCATTAGCCCCCATTGCAACACTTTTCACATGTGGAATATCTAAAAGAACCCAGTCTGTACTGGACTCTTGACAACCTGTTTCTAATCCTTTCCACTAGACTCTTCAAGTGCATCCTATCACATTTGATTAGTCATATGGTTCCTGCCCCCCATCCTCCTTATTACTCGCAAACACACCTAAAGAGACTCGATATCTTTCTCAGGCATTTTTGTGCTGAACTAGATAAGGTGTTCAAAGCCAGGTTGGGTGGACCTCTGAGCAACCTGGTCGAGTGGAAGGTGTCCCTGCCCATGGCTAGGAGTTGGAACTAGATGATCTTTAAAGTCTCTTCCACCCCAAACCATTCCATGATGCTGTGATTTTAATTTTTTTTTTTAATAGGTGCTCCTGCTCCTTCTCTGATCACCCTAGCATCCAATTACTATTCTTGTTTCAAGTTAACCTGGTTAGGAACATGGATATTCAGAATCATACAGAATATACTAATTAAGGTCCCTGTGTTTTTTGTAGCTACGATATTACACCTTCTTATACTGGAGAAGCTTTTTCTGACAGATCTTAGCATTCTTTTTTTCCTGTGTTGTTGCTTATAATGATCCTATAACTAAAAAATACACTCAGATCTCTCTCATTTTCTATCAGCTTCAACTAATGATGTATTTCTTTATAATATAACTCCTCATTATTATTTCATTAGTACATGAATTTGAAATTTTCTACTAAGAATTTTATTTCTTTTCCTACTAGGAAGCAGGATCTAATTATTCTTGTAGCATTATCTCATGGTTCACAATACCACCAACACCTACAGATTATAAGCATATGTACCCTTCAGGATATTACTGAGTTCAACTGTACATATTTCGGAAAATTTCATTTGGTATAAACTTATTAAGAAAATAAAACAAAGAAATTGTGCTTTTTTTGGAATCTGAGAACTTCCAGGGTCCACTTTGGAGTAGAGTTTTGTGAGAGACAGTGGCTTCAGCTCCAAAGTTTTAGACGGGTTTACATTAGCCAATAAATGCACCCTGGCTTTTATTATGGTTTATGTTATCTCCATTACTTTGACTTGTGTGAACAATTAGAGGACTGAATTGTCTTCCGTGAGAGTTTGTATTGCTACCCACAGTTCACTGGTACAGCACTATTAGTTTGGAAGTTTGAAAAATTCTGGAAACTATTTTATGAGAATAGTACATACATATGGCCTGGCTGGCTGATAGTCCCATTTTTCAGTAATTGCTAGATACAGGATTTTTTGTTTTTAGATACTTACCTAAACCATTATATTACAAGAGATCTTTCATAGCAGTTCTGTGAGTTTATTTGATTTTTCAAAGCCACATCATTTTTAATCGTGTTTTGTCCATTAACAGTCGAGAGTTATCAATCTGAACAGAATTGCATTACTAAGAAAACTCTGGTTCTTAGAAAGTTGCAGTATTTCCTAATGCTCAGAAGTGACTAATGAGAATGTCAGTTTGTGTCAGGCTTAAAGAGATGTTTTTCAGGAAAGGATGACCACACTTATTTAGACATTATGCCCCTAGATGAGAACTCAGAGAGGAAATTGAAAACTCAGTAGTATTTTCTGAAAGTATTGGATTTCATATCTAGAAAAAATGGCCTAAGCTTCAAGTCTTTCCACATGATTTACAATGACAGTATTAGTCTAGTGTCTAAGCAGTTCAGCTTCCAAATCTCACAGTACTTATATTATTTTTATTTCAAAGTATGCTTCTTAGTCCAAGCATTATTTAAAACCATAGCTTTTTTCCTTTTTTTTTTTTTTACTACAAAACCAGTGTTGCAAAACCTTTGAAAAGTAGGTTTTAAATCTCATAACTTAGAAGCCATAATGTAGAGACAATTGAGATTGTTACTTTACCTTTAGTCTGTAATACTGTAAGGTTTTTTCTTTATTTCTCCTTTGAATTTATTTTAAATGGAACATTAGTTCAATCACTGAGTTAGGAATAGCTGCCTGTTATGAAAGTTAATAAAATTTTTTTGTTCCTTTGTCTTCAAAATCTTATTGTTTAGTGCAGGGAGAATGAAAAAAAGAAAAGTTTTAATAATGGACAACACCTTAGTTTATAATTACTATTCCCTGTAAACAGTGCAATGCAAGGTTCTTGATCATTCAGACATCATTTTACTGCTGTATAATGAAATTTAGATTCTGGCAAAGCTCTGTTAATGGTGATAGATAATAACACAGGAACTAGGAACTCTAAAGAAGACAGAGTTCACAATTTGTAAACTGCCCTAGAACTTAAGAGTGGCTTTTGACAAATTATAAACACTGGCAAAACCCACAGGGCTGTAATTCTCAAACCGTAGTCTGGAGGATTCCCTCCTGGTCAAATTTTAAATTGTTGTTTGTATGCTAAATTGAATTAAGACTGAAAAATACCTTTAAGCTGACACAGACCTGTTTCAAACCAAGTCACTTAAAGCATGAGAGTGCTATTTAAACAAAAGTATCTCTTGTAATTATTTTAGTCTTTTGGAATGTATGAGGTTTTAAAAATTAGACCAGCTATTATTACATTAGAGTAATATATCCTTTATTTTCCCATGGATTCAGCCTTTATTTATGAGCAAAATCATGTTTATGTTGCTTGCAAATCAATAACATTAAGAACAACCTCCTTTTTGCGAGGAAATGTAGGGAGAAAATTGCCACTGGTTGACAGTTAAGTCCACAGTGAACTCCCCTACTGAAATGACCCATTAAACTTCTTATATTAGTATGCTCCTACCATTCCTCCAAGTGACACTACTAAGTGACCACAACAGCACTGGTTCTGCCACAAGGAAAAAAGAAAATCTTATTCTGCACTTCTCATACCTTTCCTTTCTTATAGCAATTTGAAAAATAGTACAGTTTAAAGTAGTAATTCTGTTGTAGCACTATAAGGATATAAAAGTTCACAATACAGTTCCTCCTCACAAACCTTGCTACAGTTTTTTATTGAAACAATTTTTTTTCTGCAGATTGTTTTTCCTGGTAGATTTCTTGGTCCTATTCTTACAATGCAGAGTATGCTGGTTAGATTTCTTAGCAGAGACTGCAGAGTGGGTAGAAAATCCACTTGCTGCAGAAGCACACTTTTCATACAATTCTATTTTGGTCAATATATTTCACTGTACCTAGAAATCCCACCTGTCAACCAGTCTGGCTTGTTCTTGAAACAATGAACGGGAAGGTTAGCAAAAAATTTTATATTTGTGCATTTTGTTATATCTGTGCATTTTGGTTTTGACACAAGTTAATTAGATCAGCACAACAGAAGAGCAGTCATTGGTGCTTCAGTAAAGAGATATTTGCCTTTTTACTTTACACGGTTTCACTATGTCCAGCTGTGGATTTGTAGTTCAGTTCACATGGCCATTCTAGGCTGAAATCTACAAAAAAGTGTAGCAGTGATATGTATGAAATGGGAAAGTAGTACATACAAGAAATATATAGGTCTAGGCATAAATACATACACATAACTATATATAAGTATATACTAACAGAAGTGTATCATTATATATAAGTATATAAATATATATTTATGTAAGCGTGTCTAAGAAATATTGTAAAGTGAGATAAATGGTAGTTTCAGATTTTGATAGAGGACATGCTCCACACAGAGAAAATACAGGTCGATTTCCACATTGAATAAAAAATTAATATAGACTTACTAATATATGCATATATTTATGAATTTTCATTGAGGATGGGAGAGTTTGGAAAGGGGGAATTTTCAGATGAAATGGACACATAACAAAATATTTAGCAGGTAGATTTAACATATTCAAGTCAATGCTTGAAAGTAACAGCACAAAGAGAATAGCAAAAGCTGTTGCTTGACGCTAGAGACAGAGGAGAAGATTTAGGGGTTTATCTTTCTAATGGGATTTTGAGAGCTTAGCACAGTCTTGCTTTTAGGTCTAGTACAGAAGCAGGTTTTTGTACATAGGGATTTGAAAACAAACTTTATTTGATCTCTGTGAGGAGCTTAAAGAAGACTCTAAGACAAAGTAGTGGAGAACTACCATTTATAGAATAAGAAATGCTTGAATTGTCATCCTAATCACTGGCCAGGAGCTCTCTCTAAGTTTTAGTCCATTCAGTCACATTAATCCTCCTGGTCTTGTTTGATTTTCACCCTGTAAGTCCAGTATTGCTTCAGAATGTAAGAAAAGCCATGTTGAATGCAGTACTGAGACTGACAGCATGGTCAGTCCCACAGTGCTTCCACAGCAGCTGCGTGGTGGTGATGGAGCAGCCACAAACAGTATCAGGGAAGCTGTTATTCCCTGCAGCAGGCAGGCTCCCATGCTGAGGTTCTGGCCACATTTTGTACCAGACATTCCACTGAAAATAGTATCTGTATGTTCATGCTACCACAATGACGCTCTTTTGATACCTTAGGTTTTAACTTTTATATTTTTCAAATTCTATATTCCTAGCCTGTAACTCTGAAGTGTCCTGTAGCCTGTGAGCTGCTGTTCTCTCATGCTAAGATAGACATAACAAAAGCCTCTCCAGGCCTGCTCTCCAAGGACACCCAGCCTGTCCCAGGCCAAAAATGTGTAAACCAGCACCTTGAGAAGGGGGGCAAGCTGAGGGGAAATTACATCGTTAGCTAAAGTTTAATTGGTGAAATTGAGTTGATATGCAAATGGACCAAACCTATAAAAGTGTGAAGAACTCATGACTCGTGGTCCATCTTGGGTGTAGCCTTTGGCCTGCCCAGGGTGTACCTCTGAAGGCCTTTCAAATAAATATCCACCTTTATTCCCTTACTCCTGTCTAGTCTCTGTTTCTAGGTTGGCCTCTTTAGGCATCACTTTGATGAACGGTGGAAAAAACTTTCAGCTTTGCAAAGCTGAGCCCAGAAACTTGTGTCCATTTCTTGTATAGGATGAGAAAAATGGGGAAATTCCTGTTCTCTCCTATTTTCCTCTCTGAAAGCAGAATGTCAGTAAACAAATTATTTTAATTCTTTCTATCTTTCAATAATATTAGTTTAATATTTGCATCCATTTTCAAACAAATCAGTTTCTTAAAAGGATAATGTGAATTATTGTTACCAGCTCTTTATCTATCCAACATTGAATTATTGGAATGTTAAGTTTAATCTTTTATCAATATAAGAGATCCTATACTTTATTTTCTCAAAGTTAAATGAGATGAAATACCCACTGATTGCTCTTTCTAGCAGAGGCATGCTATTAAGAATAGTTTATTGAAATGAAGTTTCAGTTTAACAAAAAATGACATACTTTGCAGCATAGAAATGGATATGGTATCACACAAAATCTATTCCAATTATTTAGTTAGAAGAGTTATCTTCTTAATTTTAACTAAAAATATATGTGTTAAATTCTGTGTGTTTCTCTGTAACCAGGGTTATACAATGTCAGGGTAAAGCAAGCTTCCAATTACCTTTCTCTGTTTAACAAACAGCTTTATTTGCCCACAGTATTTTCCTTGAAAATAATAAAGCTTTCAAAAGAAGAGCCTAACAGGACTATTAGTCTGAGGCAATAACACAGTTTGAATGTAATCTTAAATGCAATCAGCATCTTTCCTTTTTCTCTGAACAAGATGCAAATGTCTGAAATTTAGGCTGGCTTGACAGAACTCAGACAGCTGTATCGACATATCAATTATATGTTGTGATTTTCCAGTTAGTCCAGAGCAATTCAATAATACTCGTTTTTGTTTGCTAGTAGCTTCAGGATGAAACTGAAGACTTGATTTAACTTATAAGCATGTATTTTGTTTGATGAGTTTGTTTCTTAAATAATGGGTAAAGGAAAAAGCATTTGCTATGCAATGAAAATCAGACTGTTTTTTAAAAGACTTGCCATCTGAGCATGATTACAACAGTCAGGACAAAAGCATTCAGGAATTAGCCTTATGGTGGCATGATTAAGTAATTTGGAAGCACATGCTCTGGTTAAAAATGGGTATGAGTCTGGTCATATGCAGGACTACAGCTTCACTACTGAACTTGCTTTTTTTTCTGCTGAGGATCTCTCATTTCTACTCTGATCTTCTAAAAGTTGTGTACTGCTACTGGAGATAAAGGAATAGTAGACAGCAGTGAAATATATAGGCTTCTGGTGAAAGAAAATTTCCAGCAGACATTTCCCTGAGTATTTCAAGTATTTCTGCTCATACTCTTAGATGTGCCCTGCTGAACTTAGGGTCCAGGATCTCCCACAGCAGTCACATCCCACCACAGTGGTGGCTCGGCGGCCTGGGGGTGACAACTTTTCTCACAAATCTTCACAGGAACCAGACTTTGTTCATGCAGTTCATTCCCATTAGGTCATGCAAGTATGAAGCAATTTTTTCTGAGGCAGATTACGCAAATGAATCCTTCAGAAAAGTCCACCTTTGGAAATACATGCAAGTACAAATTCACTGAGTTTTGTTTGTGCTGTGTGCTGAGATGTGGGCTAAACGCACTGTCAAAACTCAGTAAACATGCTACAGCTTATTCTATTACATATATTCCTACTATTACTTAGGAATTTAGTATGATATTATGGACTTTATTGCCTTTATGTTGCTCATGTTTTCATCAATAATAGTTCGGGTTATTGTAGTTTCATGTGTGTTTTATAACTACTCTAAGCAAATCCTTCTGTCCTTTGGACTGATATTTCCAGTATCTTAATTACATTTTAATGCTCACTTTTTTTTAAACATTTTGAAAAAGAGTTTCATCGGCAAGTTTCTTGCAGGGAATGACAGGTCTGAGGTGCTGAATATGCAGTGGGGGATAACAAATCACTTGTGGAAGTTATCATGTTTCTGTAAGCCAGCTGGTTCTCTCTTTTGCAAGTGGTTTTAAAACTATTTAATCTCAAAAGATATCTTGAGATAAGAGGAGATAAAAAAGTCCTACATGGCACCTTGACTTTAAATACATCATTGCAGTGCCACTTCTCTATCACCCATGCATAAAAAAATATTGAGTAACTGGAGATTTTCACTGTACTTATAGATTAGTACACACCTATGATCACAGATGCACTTATTTCTGCAGAAGTGAAAATTATTGTGGTTTATTACAGACTTTCTTCTGAGGCCTGTCTCAGTAGTATGAAAATGAATTAAACTGTTGTACATTGCTCCCTTAGATACAGTGTATTCATAACTAAAATTTTCTGAAATTTTATAACAGAAAGCAAGAGCTACTGTGGCTTAAAGAAAAAAAAAAAGACAACTTCTCCTTGGGCTAGATCAGCTGTACTAAGACAAACTAAGTAAAGTTTGTTCTTTACATGCAGCTCTGTCTTCTGAAATAAGAACAAAGTTAGTATTTTGAAACATGTAAACCTAACACACATTTGACGTCCTGAAACATCCTCAGCAAGGAATTCATAGAAATGTACCATTCATACAAGACAAGGACACAAAGATATTCTGTGACCAGATGTCTACAATTTTTTAGTTTTCCCATCAGCATTTTATGTAATTAAAAGGTGAAATTACTGTTCTGTGTGTGGTGCTCAGAGTTTCTCATTCCACAAGTGCAGGTATGCCCAATGAAGTCACCCCCAATGAAGTAGTCCTTGGCGATTTCACAATGAATGATTTTGTTCTGATGTCAGCATGTGAGACGGGTCCATTATATTTAAATATATTTTATCCACTTTAGACCAAGAGAACGTGAGATGCACAATGATGTGCTCAAGGTTATGCACAAAAACAGGAATAAGCAAAAACTGAGTTTTCTAAGTTACTTCCAAAAGTTTTAAGCCTAGATGCACTTGAAAAATCTCACAAGGCATCCTATTTTCAAGCTCAGTATTTGAATGTATTTGCAATCTGTCCCTTATCACTGTGAAAAAAAGTTGGTCCTGTAGCTCAACGATAGCTCATGCCACTCAAGATTTTCAAAATTGTGCTGCAAAGTAGAAGGTGTCCCATTTCATATAATTTCAACTGCTTGCAGAAAATAACAATACTGGTGAGAAAGAAAATAACCTGGAAGCTAAGAACCTGAGGGCTCGCTGGGAAAATGGACAGGTATATTTAAAAATAGCAAGCACCATACATATTTGGTGGTTTATGTTTACAAAAAAGTAGAATAGCAAAAATACTGAATGGTTACTGCAAATAGAGAGTGGATTCAAATCTCATATGCTTTAAAGTGAATTTGCATGATCTGAAAATAAAAGTGGAAACGAGAGATAAGAAATCTTCAGTGTGCATTTTTTGTATTGTGCATTTGTTGGCCCTTGATCTCAGATGTAAAATTTTCTCCTCAGGGAAAAGAAGCAGTCTTATGTGATTTACAATTAAAACTGCATAATGAATAAAAAATAGACAAAATTTGATGAAAACTGATCAGAAATTATCTACCACATGATTACTGTTGGTCCAGGCTCTTCAGTAAAATCTTTTTAGTAATATACATGTTTTCAAAAACCAAGGTGTCTTTTCCTTTGGTTAGTAATTGAATAAAGGCCAAATTTTAATAACTTACTAACCCAACGACCAGTATCAGATTGATCAATTTAAAGAATGCATTCCAGCAATATGTAGTCTTCTGCTGTTCAGTAAAGAAGCAAAATTTAATAAAATAAACAAAATACACATTTTGAATATATCCCAAGGCAAAAATGCAGGAAATATTGTCTAAATCAGCTGTATATCTTTCATCTGTATGTGCAATAAGGTACATTGTAGATGTTGTACACATTCGTATACATAGGTATGGAACAATATATCTACAGAACAAAAACAAACAGGCTGTATTTCATTCATGCGATTTTTAATGTTCACATCAGAGGTTTTGTTCTTGTGTTCCATGCTCAGTTTATTGTGCTGTGGTCGTCATATGCTAAAAATATATAATTGGATTTTGCTTTTCATGTCTTTGCTATTTGTCGTGATGAGAAGCATCAAAGGAAGCAGTTCCCTGTTTGTTCTTCCTTATCTTCACTATTTTTTTCCTGCTCTGGAACAATGAAATGTGAATCTCTTCAGAGCCTTTGGGCCAGAACAGAAGGTAATAGTTGGGTCTCCTACTGTTTTTGCTATTAGTTGTCTTCCTGCTGGAAGTCTTTTAAGCTTTTGAAGGCTTGCTCTCAGAGCTCGTGAAACTGAGTCCTGAGTATTAATGCCAACACCGCTCCTGAAATGCTTCTGTTTTTCAAGTAGCCTCACTGGGAAGAGTGTGCTGACAGAGCTGCTGTATATAGCTCTGGTAAGCATACCTGTCACCTGTCTGGATTTAGGCCAAAACAATAAAACAAATATGCATAAGTGCTAACAGCAAATATGAAGCATGATTTTTGACTACACGATGTAAGAGTGAATTTTTAATTTATCTTTTTTCAATGCAGACTACTGCCTGGGAAGCCTCTTAACCTCTTCTGCAGTACAGTAAATTTAGAGCTATGTAAAAGGCATATTTCAAGCCTAGACAATTATGAATCCTCAATACCAGAAAACATTCTGAACAGCACCATTAGAATTTTAAATAAAGTGAATGCCAAAAATACCCAAGTAAAAATGTATCCATTGCATAAAATGGATTTTGAGCTAACTCTAATTAATGATAATTGTAGTCTAATTCATTAAGATAGAGTTGATCCTGATGGGAAAATGTGATGTAGCACACAGAATACACTCATGGCTGGCAGTGGGGGCAATCAGCCTTCAGCTGGGGAAGCAGCTACACATGGTTGGATGTGAAAGGTTAGGCAGGTGTCTTAAAAACTTTAAAGCTCATAGATATGTCAGGTTTTAGAAGGTATATGTAGAGCTCAAGAAGGAGAAGCTGTGGGTTCTTCTGACACGTGGTGTTGGGGATCAAGACGGATACAAACTGAATGTGCTTTTTATGCGTGTTGTGTTTTGATCTTGGAAAAGAGGGAAATTGCTATAATAGCAAAAACAGGGTATATCATACAGACATTGAAGGGGTATTTTGAATTTATCTAGAAGGTTTTTTTTACCCTTTTGCTTTTCTTTTAGAAGATGACGCTTTGATAGGGGAACATGGAGTTTATTCAATTGAATCATTTGGTGTTCTATTTTTACCCCAAAGATACTTCAAACTCAGAATATTCTGTGGTTCTGTGGATGAAGAGTAAAGCCTTTCAATAACAGGGAAAAGAACATTTTATTTTACTGTCTGACATATTCTAAAACTTCAGGTAGTTTCTTTTGAAGTACTTGTCAACAAGACCCATTACAGCAAATAGAGGGCTCTCCCAAGGATCTGCCTTTATAAAATTGGGTTTAAGTTTCCTGTCCAATGTCAATTTATGTTTTAAAACTTTAAGAACTTCCATAGTAGGGTAACATTGTGACAATTATTTTTCTCTTTTTAAAACAGTGATGTTGTGGAGGGGAGGAACATAACAGGATGACAACAGGTCAAGAAAGGTTATGGTGAGGGCAACCCTGACATCTTTCTGAAAAAGACAATGTGTCAAGTTATGTATAGCAGGGAGATTTCTATGACATGTGATTAATGTTGCTGTTGTGCCTACTGCCTGCTTCTCCAGCTTTCTCATTTACCTTGTATTGCCAGTAAATCACAGCTGTCTCTGAGAAAAGTGAACTCCCTCATTAAATAGAGAAGTAGCTAAAATTTATTATGAATAAAATAATATTTCTAGCAATATCAGATGCTTTGGTCAGAGACTCAGCTGCAATAAACAGGATAATAAAAGAAATGAGTCCAAATACAAAATGGTGGACTACATTCTTTAATCCTCAGAGGCTGATTATGCATATTCAGATAGGAATGAGCTAATACATAGATGGGAGTAATTTTTTATGTCTAGGTTGTTTTCCATTCCAACAAGATGCTAAAATTTCTGCAGAAAGCATGAAATAGTCACAAGTACCCAATGGTGGAAACTGAAGGGTATCTGATTTCCACTATTGAAAGCAAGAACAATATTCAGTGGATTTTGAGGATGCTCTCTAATAGTGGAATCAAAATTGTGAAACTCACAGCCACAGAGTTTTAGGAATAGCAATAATGTTCCTCATGTCTCAAGACTTTAGATTTTTTAACTTTTAAAATTATATTTTTAAGTCTGATGGTATAGGAAATAGAAATCACTTTAACAGAGTGGTGGTTTTTAATGTATTCAGAAACCAGCTGCTATAGCTGCAATTTGTTTTGAAATTACTTTGGTCCATATGTGTTTTCAGTTCTTTAGTATTTTACTCATCTAACTGGAAACTATTCTGTAATTAATTTTTATGGCATCTATGTCTGAAAAATAATAATTTTCCATGTCTTCTTAACATCTAAACATTTGTCTTAAAACAATGTAGAGATGTTCAGAGGTTCAAAGTTAAGATTTTATGTGTGTATATATGCATTTAATTTTTATTAAAAACTTTGTAAGTTAATGATCATTCTGTAGCAGTTTAGTCTCAGTCCAGACCAAGCTAATAAGTTTGCTGATGATTAAACTGAACTTTCTGAGAGGCTGCATGAAAGACAAAGCTTCTCAGAAATGAAACTTTCACTCTTACCATTTACTTAAATTGATACTTTTACAATAGAAGATGGTGATGAAGAAATCCCATGAACACTTGCTAAGAAGCAAACACCAGTCTGAGGTTAATGTCAGGTGAATACAAGACACGACAGACCTGACGAAGAAATCCCTAGTATTGGTGGTTTGTTTTCTTCAGGAAAGAATTTTCTAATTTGTTTGGTAAAACTGTCAGTTAGGAAGTGTGTGTTAGGGAAAGAGAAAGATCTTAGAAAAGTACTGCATGATATTTGGTAGGACATGGTATCTGATTTAGAGTGACTTCTAAATAAATCTTTGTTTCATTGATACTGAAAAAGGGGGAAGAAACTTGATTAATGGCCTTATAGAAGGATTTGGGTTTTATCATGGGATATAAAGAAATCAACTTTATTTACATCAAGCTGGAATATGTCAAAGAACAGGAATTCTTGTTTTTTCAGGCATGAATTTCACTGAATTCAACTTTCTATCACTTAAATTGTTATTGCTATTATTATAACTTGGGATTATGAATATATAATATGTTTTGTTTCTTTTAGTGATCATGGTGTATACAACTATTACTGTATGACTATTTCAACTTTTTTCATTATTGGAGTTAACCTTTGATTAGTGTGTATAAGTGTTAAAATGGTAATCAAAATTTTTTATTTCTTACTGCATAAATCATTCAAAATTACTGCAGCAAGGACTGCAAATCAATGCAGTTTTGAAGACAACTGGTGTATTTTGACAAAAAGTATAAATCTAAGTAACTTATTTCAACGTTTTCCCCTCTAAATTGTTTTAAAAACCTAATTTTTTAAAATTTTGCTCTTCCATTAGTTAAATAGGCTATTGAAGACCTTCCAATTATATATATTAGATTCCAGTCCACAGTTCTGTGTGATGTGTACCCCTTTACATGCATGTGCAAATGTGGTAATATAATTTTGTGTACACACAACTTAGCTCTACAGAACAAAAGTTAGCCAAAAAATATTGAGAAAAAAAGTATTCTGGAGGTAAAACCACAATAAAAAGTTTTTTGAACAATGAAGGTGAAAAACAGATATTATTGCTAGCTTGTTACTGGCAGTTGTGTAAAAAATTCTTTAAAAAGTTGCTGCAAAACTTTGCCAGTATGTGAGTAAGAATAATAGTAGCTAATACTCCTGCAGGAGGATAGTCCTCTAAGAGCCAGCATTGCAAAGATCATAAAGGTTGTGCAGTTGAAATGCACATCTTTGTATTATTAGAGTTCCTGGGAGTGTTTATTGTATTTTTGAAAGTGAAAAGAATGTTTTATATATCAAGATTAGGAATAAAAATCTAAGAAATATTATATGCAACATGACTCCCTCTTTTCTCATAAATTCTCAGGATTATCTCCTTTTCTTCATTTTAAAAGGGAAAGAGATTAAAAGTAGGTCATAGCCAAGAAACAGTTGTTGTCCTGCTCTCATCCACAAGAGGATGAGGGTTGGGGGACAGGTGGGTTTTATACAAAGTTGGTCTTAGAAACTTACTAAGTTAAGACAGCAGCAGGTAAATTTTGTAGTAGCCTTATAGGCAGCACAACTCTGGCTGCTGGAGCTAATTCGATCCTAACAAAGGAACAAAACTGCCTTCAGGCTGTGGGTTGGCAAGATGTGCTGTATGGCCCAGGAGTCTCTCAAAATCCAAGGCTACAAAAGGAGACAAAATTCAGTTAAGCTTAGCCAGAGTATCTCAGCTTCCATGATCTCACTAAACGGACACATCCTGAAGTTACAGAAGAGACTGGAGTGCTATCAGATCTGCTTTTCACTGTACAACTACAAGCTGTCACAGTTAAAGATACGCTGGAAACAGGGAAGCTTAGAAATGGAAGTCTTTCTATTTATATGCAGTCTGATCAATGCAACCCTGTGCAAATATCTTGAATTATCTGTGAAGGTAGAGCTTGATCATAGTAAATTCAAGCGCTTAATTACCTTACTTTTCTCAGACTTACCAGGGTGACAATGATCATGGTGTTTAGTTTTTCGTAATAGGATTTTTCTCTACTCAAATTCAAACAAATTTTTGAAAGAAAGCAAACTTGTGAATGGCCTCACTGCATCAGGACCTCAAATAATGAAACACATAAATTGTGAAGTAACAATATTGTTGTGTCCTGGCATAAATTAGCTTACAAGGGGTGTTTTGTGGTGTACAGTGAAGAGGGCTATTAAGATGGTACTTAGACTGGCCAGTTGCAAGATACAGTCATAGTGTACTTTGGTGATAGGTACAATTTATTGCAAGTGACCCAAAAGAAACTTCTTTCTGTTCTCTATTTTAACCTTTTTTCTGTGAATAAGAATGTTTAGGATGACTTGTTTTCAAAATTACTTATCAATTTTCAACTCCTAAATGCCTTATATGGTGGCATATGACTTTTATTTAGTCCTCATAAGAATTTGACCTTTTTTAACCATTTCAGGACTGCTTCTTTTTCCTACAGATACTTTGTCAATATGTCTGTGTCTTCAAAGTAAATTACCATGAAAAAGAAGCTTCTGGTAGTCAGGAAGCTTGTTTCTATTCAAACATTTTGTTTCCTTTGAAGCAGTCTTTTTCCTTTCAAAAACAAACCACCTGAAGTAAACACACTTAGTGCAACAGATGCAGATGTTAATGTATCTATTCCATTGAGATAGGTTTTGCACAATTAGCTTTGGCAACAATGCTGAAAAAGTGCAGCTTAGTTGCTAGACATATAGAGTAATACAGTGTTCTTGATCTCATTGGGTAGTGAGTGTTTTCTGTCTTTGATTCCACTCAACCTGGAACAAAGAAATAATCTTGTGGCTGTTTGGGAATGTGAAGCCAGGCAGAATGCAAGTACTGACCCACCAGCCAAGGTTCTTATTTCGACCTCTGCCCTTACCGAGTTTCAAGATTTTTTTGATGTCCTGGAAATAGATAATTTAATTTTTTTAATCATGGCACTTTTTATTGTTTGATACTAATCTCTGTGTATTCAAAACCTCTTCGCTGAAGTGCTGCCCCACACAGCTGGCTGTTCTCATGTGGCTTGTGAGAAGATAAGGGTAGAAATCATTTCTAATAATATTCACAGGTTAATTTTGAAATCTTAAGGGTAGCAAGCAGTGTTTGAAGCAACCTGCAAATCCTCTGTCAAGCTCGTGAATTAACTAGTCAAATGTTTGACACATGTTGCCAAAAATAAATCCCTGTTTACCTCTTCTCTACCTTGCTCTAAAGACTTCATAACTTCAATTCATGCCTTAGAGCAGTATTTGAGAGATGACTAGTTCTGAAAGGGTAACTGCTAACAACAGCAGTAAATATCAAAAATACCTTGTTTATCTTTTGGGTAGGGGGGGGAAGAAGCCTGCCTTCAGGAATGGAATTACTTTAGGCTGTCTTATGGAAGAGTGTGCTAATGATCTTATCTGTTCATAGCTAAAATAAGTTTCAAGAAGAGCTTCATGAATTTCAACTTGGAAAATGCAAAATGCAGCCTGGTGGGAGGAATTGCTCTTTGCAACTGTATAGGCTGAAAACTGAATGGCTGTGGAGAAATTCTATTGGAAAGGACCTTGGTGTTTTGGCAGACACAGGCTGGAAATGAACCAGCAGTGTGCCCTGGCAGCATCGGGGGTCAAAGGTATGCTGGGTTGCATTAAAAAGAACCAGCTGCTAAGTGGGGAAAGCAATTATTCTCCTGTACTTGGAACTTAACAGACTCCATCCAGAACAATGTCCAGGTTTGGTGCTGCACCATAATAATTATATTATGAGGAAAATATTATGAATGATTAATGGCATCATATTACTGATATGAATAAACCAGAAATAGTTGATGAGGGAACAGGGCTGAAGCACATGTTTGGGGCCTGGACCACTTGGTCTATGAGGAGAGGTTGAGGAGCTGAGGCTTGTTCAGCCTGAGGGAGAGAAAATGGCAGTCATTAAGGTAGAGCCAAGCTCTTCACTGTTCCAACAAAGTTGCCAGCTTAGATAGGACAGTCAGTGTCTTCCATTTTTAGTTTGTCTTGGTTATAGCTGAACTGCGTTCTACAGCCACAAGTATCAGTGTTAATTGAACAACATGTGCTCAGACTTCTGAGAAGGAAAAACAGTGGTAAATAAGGAAAAAATATAGTGTGATTCTTTGATTATATTTATTAGTTCATCAAGGAACTGATTAAAGGAAACAGCAGCCAGAAGCAACTTGGTTTAAAATTTACTTCCTCTAGATAATTTATGCAAAACCAGAGTGGATATTGACAGTTCCATGGAAGATGTTTTATGAGGCAAGTTGTGCTAAAGTTCTGTATTGTAAAATACTCAGCTACAAGTAGCAGGGTTCAATACTTAAGGATAAATAAATTCTAGACTGAATGATTGCATATTATATTTTCATATTATTCCAACGACTCACTGAAAATGTAATCTGAAGCATACTCTTGCTTTCCCCAGAATGCAGCCAGGTTTGTCAGTGAGTGTTGTTTCATCTCCGCTGGAAATAGCAAAAGAGACAAGGACATACAACTACTCTCAAGGTATGTTATGGTAGAATACCAAAGCTAAGTCGCACACAAATCTTCACAACAACTCCTTGTCAGTTATGAGTTAGTCTGAAGGCATAAATCTGCTGGTCTGCCTTTTCTTTCTTAGTCTTTGTTAAATTCTCTTTTTGGTATCCAGCAAATTTAATATATGCTTTCAAAAGAAGCCATGGTCTCTGCTTTCTTCAAGAATCTCCTTTGCTGAGCAGAAAAAGTTTGTCATCTCTCTTGTGTTTACAGCTTACCTCACTGGGAAGAGGAATTCATTGTCCACATGTTTCCAACAATCCTTTTTTCACCCAAAACTCTGAAATGTCATATTAAGTCCTCATTTAGAGTTTGGAGTTAGGACTAGGACTGCAGAAAGACTTTTTCTGTGGTTTACACAGGGATCTTGGAGTTCATGAGTGATTTAACTGGTGGAAGTATTCTGTATAAAATGAAGTTAAATTTATATAGTTCTTATCAGGGGTTTAAGTAGGCATCTTTCATTAATATCTTTATTTAGTAATGCTGAGTCAGCTTTCAGAGCTAATTAATATTACAAAAGTGGATACACAGGTAATCATAAGTGCATTTGTTGATTACAAGCCCAGAATAATGTTAATTTGTTTCCAAGCAGATTTCGAAGATCAGTGAACAAAACAGAGGTTTGTGGTTGAGTGTTCAATACCTGCAAGATTAATATTAAAGGAAACTTGTTTCCATTTGTTTTGAAATGTCTGGATATTTCTTAAATATCTTGTTTATCCCATTTGCTAATAATAAATTACAGGTAAATGGTGGAGAGAGTTATAAAAGTGATATTTTTCCTGTAAAACTAACCTATAACAATGCCTCTGTCTAGAATTCCAGTGGTGAAGTAATAGAACTTTAAAAGTTGTAAAATCCTCTTAGTAATTATGAACCAAGTAAGTTTGCTTGTCAGGCTTTCCAAATCCAACTATTTATTCTAATTGAGTACATTCTTCTGAAGCTGATATATCTGCAACACGCCTTTTAGGTGCAAAAATCACACTTCAGAAGTGTATCAGTAGGTATTTCAGCATGCAATGAGTTAAACAAACTCATTCAACATAATTTCAGTTAAGAGTTTAAGATGTCTTTCTCATCTGGCCATGTAAAATCTCAGAAGTACTGAATTCTAGTACAGTCTGTCATGCTGTGTAAGGGATTATTGCCTTCTCTAGATACACCTCGGTCACTTATTAAAAGAAACCATTTTCTTATTCTGTAAGCAAAACTAAAAGTAATTGAGTGCATTCACAGTGTATACAATGTTGGAAATGTCTGTTTTAACAAAAAAATAACCCTGCCTTGCTTGCTTTCCAGGGAATTATAGTCATCACAGCCACTTAAACCCAATTAAAGAAACTGATCTTTCCTCTATGGTTACATCAAATAAAAATGGGAACTTATCTGTAGTGTAGCACTTGATCAGTGAATAACAGTGGTTAAAATTAATTCCTGGCCACCATCTGGAGCTGCTTTGTGTGGGGAAAACCAGTGCTGGAAGCCACAGTTAATAATCCTTTCAGTTCTTGAAAAGGAGAGCAAAGGACATTTTACTTCTAATCAGTTATCCACTATCTTGTACTCCCGTAGCAAGAGTGAAAGGCAGCATGATACACTTGTCTCCAGACACAGGACTGTCTGCAGGAACAGACAGGCAGAACTTGTTCTTTCTTAAACTAGGGAAGTGCAAAACACAGAACATATTAAGAAGCAAACTATTATACTCATAAATTTTGGTACATATATATAAGACTTCAGATTTTGCTGCTTCCATAACTGTTTTCTTTCAATGACAAAACTTCGTCTATGAAATCCTAGGCTGCTCATTAAATGTTTTTTGTTTGTAAATTTTCATTTGAGTACTCTCAGCAACTATTTTCCTTTAGAAGGGGAAGAAAATAAATTCTGAATTATGCTCACTGGCTTATTTGTCCCATAATCTTCATTAGAACTAGACATACTCTTTCATGTTACAGTAAGTAAGATATGTTCCAGGATGTGCCTAAGGATGTGCTATGAAATGAATTCAAGTTAAGGACTGAAAATAAGAAAGAGCTGTAGCCAGCACAAAGTGCTGTGTGGGCAGTGAAAAGAATATGCAATAACCCTGGTGGAACACCCTGAAAACCATCAGTGCCACTTAAGGGTACAGTAGGAGATCACTGCAGAATTGGTATTCAGTTGCTTAAGACATTAATAACAGTTTTTTTCTTAAATAAGTACTTTGCTAAAAATGAAGTAGCTGACTCCTTAGCTGAAAGGTAACAAATTAGAGAAAATTTAATCCACAGACTGTCTACTAATTTTGGGGTAAAACTGAATTTCTGCAGTGTGGGAAAAGGGATTTAAATATTCTGAAGTGTTTCACCAGTCTTCTGATATTGTCTTCTAATATCTTTAACATGTAATAGATCTTAAAAGCTATCACTGCTGTGTTCTCCTTTTTAGCCATTTATAGCTTAGATTTTGCAAAAAGGTGATATAAAGTCTTATTTCCCTAACAAGAGAAAAAATGCAAGGGAGACACAGACCACAAACAGTATTTCCTAGACTGAGTTTAAATATTCTCAGCTCATAAATTTTGTTTCCTTATAAACTTAACTCAATATAATGCACTTTTTGTATTTCAGGATGTCTTTAGTTGATTTGATTCATCTGGGTCCCTATAATGTTTGGAATTCTGCTGTTCTAGACAGTTTCCTTTGCATCTTAAAGGAAAATCATGTATATATGGCAAGTCAACTGATGGAACAATTTCTAATTTTCCATCTGAGAGAAAATGTACTTACTGCTGCCTAACTGTAAGAAGATTTCTGGGTACCACTTTTATGCTTTTTGTCGAACATTTCATTTTCTTTTCTTTCCAAAGAAGATTAAATGCAATTGCCAGGTTTTTAGTTTCAGGAAATTGGATGAAAAGATAACACACAGTCATTTGTTGCTCCAGATGTTTGCTCTCTTCCCTCTACAGATGTTTGATCTGAACTTATGCTATGACTTATTTTTGGACTTAGACTCTTCAGTAGTTACATAAACTTGGCTCAGTTCAGTCTCTGTAACCTGAGGAATAAGTGTGAAAGCCAATTCTCATTAACCTTGTATGAACTTTTCTAGAAATTGCCCATTTCCCTGGAAGTTTTTGGATACTCCTTTATTGAAGCACACTAATTTAGGCATCTAAATTTAAGAAAATAGAGCCATTTTTAAGAGCTGTACTGCTTTTCTTATGTTAAAATGAGAGCTGTTACCTAAGTAATCTATTTCACAATTTAGAATCAGAGTTTAACAGATTTATGTAACTTGTTTAGTCGTGTATATGCAAAAAAATATTTTGAAACACTTTGAGTCTTTAATTAGCTATTTTAACTGTTCATTCCAGCAATTGTAACTTGCTCCTGATTTTTCTTTTTCTGTGTGTTTGTTTTGGAATGTCCTGCGTTGCTATCCCTATCTTACCAATTGTTTCTTCAACTTAGTGACTATATTTTATGACTCTTGTCCCATTACTGGATTTTGGTGACTCTACTTTCCAGTAGAGAAATATATAAAATGCAAATATGAATCTGCTTGGAGAACAAATGGTTATCTCCCTTAAATCCATGCCTGGATGAACAGTCAGTACTTCAAGGGAACCAGTTCCTTTGAATACTTTCTACAATAAATAGATCCCATAATTTAGGCCAAAGTAAATATGTTGGCACAACTCCTAAATCAACTGCAGTTCACTTTGCTGTGCTGACTGCCAAACATATACATACACCTAAAGGTATATACACACATATTCCAGAAAAATGTTAGGTTTCTTGCCTGAAATCTTGTGCATTTTTTAATAGATTACAGTAGATTTTTGATAAGTGGATTTTAGATCTTAAAGCCAAAAAGGCATGAATACACTTGTATAGTCAGGACTGTGATAATGCTCAGAACAGATCTGCAACTTCATTTCCTTGATTGTAAAGTCAAGGGGAAAAGAAAGCCAGGGGAAAGGAAAATAATTTGTGACATGTCAGTCTCTCATTTGGAAAAAATTATATTCTGAGATGGTGCAGTTTAAGATTTAAGAAGAGTAGAGAAGTAATTCTGACATGATAAAGTAGCATAAAGCTGCTCTGTTTGTAATCTGTAGTTTAGAAGTATTATGAAATGTGCAACAAAATATTTTTTATTTAATTCAGAATTTAGAGGAAAGAAAATATTTTTACTAAGAAGTAGTAGTTCCAGTTCATCTGTCATAATCCTGAAAAATCTTATGGTTACTTAAGCATTATGTTTGCTGTACAAAGGAGAGAGAGAAAGAAAATAAGAGTAATAATCTAAAAATCACTCTTCCAGACTCTTCTGTCAAAAAAAGGAGTTTTTAAGTTTTCCCCCTTGTTTCCTATTCCCATGTGTGTGCTAAGCATATAAAAGAAAAATAAACTCATAATCCTCCGGTGGAATAGAAGTACATTTAACTATTTGTTAGCAATAATTGAATGGCTTCCAGTATTTTGCCAGAAAATGTTCAACTCTTGGAAGCATTTTTCCATGGCTTCCTACTGTACAGTATGTGCACACACACATAAAAAAATTACAATTAATATTTGCCGTTAGAACAAGTAAAGCACATATTTGTGACACAAACAGAAGAAAAACACAGTGGTCTGTGAAGTACTTGTCTGACAAAAGGTTAGTCATTTCAACAGAGCAGGTGACAGTCTTTCAAACATATCCTGTCATGGTTGCAGGAGCCAAATCAGAGGATCTAAACATAGATATAGCAGGAATAATGATGTGAGACTTTATCTTGTTGACACGGAAAATCATATGTCTCTATTGGAGCAATTCACCTAATGGAAAGTGTTTCTGTGAGCTGAGATTTTTGCTGAAGTATTTACATGATGAAAACTTGATCTTACACATTTGAAGCAACAATTTGTCTCTCAAACAAAGCTGAACTTGAAAGTGGAGCAGCAGCAGCAGTTATTCGTCCAGTGAAATTAAAATTCAAAATTTTTCTATCACAGTTAGTGAGGTGGTGAAAATATTTAAGAGGGGGATATCCCTCCCTTTCTACAGTAAAT
This sequence comes from Pachycephala philippinensis, assembly GCA_013397055.1. Classification (NCBI taxonomy): domain Eukaryota; kingdom Metazoa; phylum Chordata; class Aves; order Passeriformes; genus Pachycephala; species Pachycephala philippinensis. The sequence continues at coordinate 56,030 of VWZT01009098.1, forward strand.
TAATATCTTTTTTTAAAAGGTTTGTCATCCCTTCATGTGGATGCATTTGTAGGTTTTTTCGTGTGTTAATTTTCAAGAGTTGTATTAAGATGTGATTGGCCACAGACTCACAGAGTTTTAAACTTGGATGTATTGTTGATCTTTCATGTCATTATATAGTTCTTTTAGCCATTTAAAATCTTACTGAAGTATTCTGTTGTCTATGGAGCTTAAATTTTATGCTGCCAGTATAGGCTGTTTTGTCTGAACACAGAAATTATGTGCATTCACCTAGTAATGAGGTTTAATAGCACTTTATTTTAATAGAATAGCAGGATCATATTGCAATCTTTAATTTCTCTTTTAATTTTTAATTTCTTTTAATACATTGCTAAGTGTTTCAGAGAAACTGCTTCTGCTCAAACTCTACTTGTAATATACTTTTTAGTGATTATTTCTTGTATTTTATGATATACAAGAAATTATGTCCTTAGATTTGTATTATGAAAATATCCAAGTCTTTAAAAACTCCTTAGTTAATAAGATCACTTTGTGTAGGCATTGTGTTTGGAAATATTAATATTTTAAAATTTCATTTATTGTAGTATTTTCTCTTCTCTAGTTATTTTTAACTTTTCTGGTTACTCTGTGAACTAAGTAATTTAAGATGTATAAGACTGTATAAATTGAAACCCATAAGATTGTTATGGTTTTCCTTAGTACATACACAAAAGTGATTATTTTTTATCTTTCTCCCTGAAATTAGTGGTGGCAGGTTTATCAGAGTTCCTTAATCAAGGACTAGAAGAGGAAGAAGATTCCTGGAACTCAGAAAGCCCAAGGTCCACTAATAGGATGTTACTGTTACTTCAGACATCTGTTTGTGTATTCCTGGCTTCTTGAGTATGAAATGCTCATTTACGTTTTTCATAGTCCAAAGTAATGCAAGCTGTTTAAATACTTTAGCCGTTTAATTCAAATATTCCAGTGAATATTGAATGCAACTGGATTCTGAACATATTGCCAAGTGTAAATACAGATTATAGTTCCTACCTTAAGGTCTAAGTAAGACTACTAGGCATCTACTGGGAGAAGTATACTTTTTCTTTAAAAGGTTTGATTTCTATTTGGTCTTTTTCTTTATTGGCTCTTTGTTGATTCTGAAAACTGAAGAACATTTCCACAAAGTTCCAAAATGCTGAAGGTGGTTTGCTGATAGTGTAGGGTTGTACCTAAAGGGGTTTTATGGCATACAGTTTTTTATAATTCTTGTGTTAGCACAGAATGGGTCAAGTTGGACGGCACCATAGTGGGTCATTTGGTCCAACCTCTCTGCTCAAGCAGGGTCATCCTAGAGCACATGGCACAGGATTGCATCCAGCTGGTTCTTGAATATGTCCATTGAGACAGACTCCACAGCCCTTCTGGACAATCTGTTCCAGTGCTCGGTTACCTGCAGAGTAAAAAAGTTCTTCCTCAAATTCAGGGGGAGCTTCCTGTGCATCCATTTCTGCCCATTGCCTCTTGTCCTTTTCATTGGCTCTACTGAGAAGAACCTCTTGACACTGTTCCTTCAGATGCTTATAGACATTGATGAGGTCCCCTCTCAGTCATCTCCCCTTGAGGCTGAACAGGCCCAGCTCTCCCAGCTTCTCCTTGTGAGAGATGCTTCTGTGCCCTCATCTTTGTTGTCCTCCATTGGACTCGTTACAGGAGCTTCATGTTTCTCTTTTACTGAGGAGCCCAGACCTGGACACAGCACTTCAGATGTGGCCTCACCAGAGCTGAGCAGAGGAGCAGGATAACCTCCCTCGACCTGTTGGTCTTCCTAATGTACCCCAGGATACCATTGGCCTTCTGGGCCACAAGGGTAGAATGCAGGCTCATGGAAAGCTTGTTGTCCACCAATAATCCCAGGTCCTTCTCTGCAGTGCTGTTTTCCACCAGGTCAAAATTATATTTACCGTATTCCATGTTTTAACTGGGTAATAGACAGAAATACATGTATAGGTATAAACCTTTTCTTTGTTAGTGATTTTTGTTTCAGTTTTGGCTTTAGTATTTGTCTCAGTTTAGTGAAATTAATGTTAATAGACTTGCATTTTTTAGGAGACTGTTGCGATAAATATATAGTCTAAAAAAGGGAAGAATATATACAGATAATAGTGTGTTTTATTTTTAAAATGTTAACTTCATACTAAACTCAAAAGTATTTTAGCTAGCAATTTCAAGAGCATGAGCCTAAAACTGTTTATCTTTCTTTCATCCCATACACAGCTCATTACATGGTTGTGAGCTGCTCTGTTACATATAACCTTGTTAATTTTTGCTTTGAATAAACTTGCTCAAAGTAGCTCTGGTCACTTTGATATGCTACCATTTACTTCTCCTCTGAAAACTAACCCAACCTAAAGCCTTGCAGTTTTGTGTACATGTCATCTGTGACTCAGAGGAACACTGGCAGGTTCCAGGGCAAAAGAAAGTTCATTGTGATCCAGTTAAATTTTGGTGCTTTTCTATGTTTCAAGATATTGCACGGATGTTGAACTAGTGATAATAATTTTCAGTTGTACTCTTAGCCTGCTTTCACTGAGAAAAAAAAAAATCTATGTAGAAGCTGTCATTTTCTGAGCTTATCCACATTTCATAATACTTCCGCAATGGGAAACCAAAAGAAGGCAGAAATGTTTGTATTTTACCTTTAGACAGCCTCCTCTGATATATTTCAAGCTGCATGTGATGACCTACTTCAAGGTTTTTGTTTTCCTGGGAACCGCTGTGAGCAGATCTGTATTTGTAGCTTTAAGACAGAGATTTTAAGTCTCTGCATTTGTAAGAAAAACAGGGACATCCATACAAATTACAAATCTAAATGATACCTTTATCAGCTTTTTTGATGCACCTAAAAAAAAAAAAACAAACCAAAAGCCAAAAGACCCCAACGAAACACACACACAAACAAAACTTGCTGAATTTATCTTGTTTATTCAGTTGGCAGATCCACAGCAAAAATCTGATTTCATTTAATGCTTTGAACATTCCTTTAAAAGTAGTTGTCGTGCCTTATGACATGAGACATCATCTTGGACAGTATTCTAACTCCAACATGTTTCTTTCACTACTAGCCTTGATTATAGCCAGCTGCTTAAGGCTTTGCTTGAATAAAAATGGGATATTGCATACATGAGCAAAAGTAGACTTGAGCAGGACTTCAAAGGATATCTTGTGGGAGGAAGCATAAAGATAAAATGACATCAAAGCATAATTGTATGAATGATGGCTGACAGCAAATCTCATTGAAACTGTCGCTGTCCCCAGTTGCTTGTTGCTGTTGGAAGTTAGGTTTTCAATGATATAAATGAGGAACTGCTTTGGTTTTCTTTCTGGCTTCTGACTGTCTTGCATGGTTGTGAAGCCAGTTAATATAGAGTTATGAAACAACCTGTATGAAAGTGTCCTTGAGTAATGGAATTTTGTATATTGTAAAGCTTCTAAGAGCACGAACAAAGCTTAGGCCATCAGGTAGTACAGAAAACACTGTCATACAAAAGCTGGAAAGTTGATCAGAGCTCTGTTCCAGCAGGCCTAACAAGACAGACCTCTTCTGAAAGAGTTTACAAGGAGCATTACCAAGTTCTCTCTGAAAAGACTGAGCCACTGAGGCACTTTAGAAAAAATCTTAGTTACTGTAAGGAAAACTCACCTCCTCTGTTTCGCACAGTTATAACAGCATGATTAAGCTCTTGCTTGATAACTTTTTAGAAAATTAAGTTGTATATGTACTGCATCCCCATTTACATGCTAGGCACTGGCCTGAACACTTTATTAAAAAAAAAGAAGAGGGGGTAAGGGAGAGACATCCTTGATACTATAGGTTTTAACTTATTTATCCAGATGAAGTCTGGTGAGCATTATTCTTTCAGGCAGCCTCTTTGTAAGTTAAATTACCTGATCAAGATCATTACATGTCAATTAGTTGGGTTAATCTTTCAGGCTGGTATAGGTACAGCCATGGAAGACAGTGCTTATTGATCATTTTTTGGAAATGTCTGAGAGAAAACATTCAGTTTCTCAAAGTCATGTAACAAACTGTGCAAGGTTACTCTGGTAAATAGACACGTATTATCTACAGAATTGCAAAACAATTTTCTGCTGTTGTTAATATTTGGTTCTTTGGGGTTTTTTAAAGAAAAAGTCTGCTACAGCGGTCTGAATTCTTCCCTTCCTTTTGTACAGCCCCTGATGTACAGATTTCTGAAGGATGTTGCTTTATCCCTCAGTTCATGAATGTCTTTGGCAGAAACATGAGCAGTGCAGCTGCAAATGAAGTCAACAGAAACTTCATCAAGGAAATTTCTGCTTAGATAACAGTCAATTATGATTTTAGCATTAGAAAGCATACTAGTCTCAGTTTGGGCATCCAAAATGGATTATATTTGCTTTTTCTCTCCTAATGGCACAATTTAATATTTTTTTGGTGGTATTTAATGATTCACTGTACAGAAATACCAATAAACCAAGTGATTTATTAAATTGGACTTCACAGATATTATACAAAGCTATATAACCTACAATAAACAATGGAAAATTAAAGACTGAACTGAAATGAGGGCTGTCACTTCTAAGACTAGTTATGTGTAAGTACAATGGGAAACAGAGCATTGTAACAGATGGGGGTTGGAAAGCATGCCAAGTTAACCAACTCTTAATTCTGATACTTCTTTAGGGATGAATAAATCTAGAGAAAGCAATCTGAGAATACATATAACCAGAAAAATCTATATAATTTGCTTGGACTGGTGCACTTTGTTACCCACAATTTTATGTTCTACAACACTTAAGGTTAAATTCGTTTCTCTATTTTTTGTTTATAGAGTCTAAGATAAAAGACCAGTATGCAGGACTTCAAATGTTCATATCGTTTCCCATATGGCGAATGTATTTAAATCCCCATATAAGGCACTTGTACACATAGTGACATAAATTTCTGTGTTGTTTGAAAACCTCATTATTGCTCTGAATACTTCTGGATGTTGATACATTTTTCAGATGCATGTTTCTTGTAATTTCCTGAAGATTTTTGCAATTTCATTCCAAGGAATTACTTTTGTAAGTATAGCAGACTGTATTTTATTATAAACATGCTTATTATAGTTATATTATATTTACAAGATGAACATAAAATTTTAATTCATAACATATTTCCTCTTTGACCTGACAACGCTGTGTTTTGATAAATGCTAGACTCTCTTGGTAGGTTAGTAGAGCTACAAACAAAAGAAGGAATGGAATTGCTGGCCAATTAAATATTGAACATAAAGAGCCAAAGTAGACTAATTCAGGAATTTTTAATAAATGAGTAATTTAAAATTGCAATATCTCATTTTCTTGACAAATATTCTAATGAGAAGAGAAAATGGCTCAATATTAATCCTTTCTTGCGACAGAGAGTAAGAAATGGGTAAAGGATATTAAATTAATCTTCTTATTATAGGTTTAATACAAGTCTTTCCATTCTTGTTACCTGCTGTTCTCAGACCTCTAAATTTACAGAGACTTTATTCATGTCCATTTAGCTTATATCAAGAAGGGACTTAGTATTTTTATTGTGTCCATACCTCTATTTTTCCTCATAGTAGGACCCTTTACTGGGAGTTAAAACTAAGCTATCCTTCAGATATACAACTACTGTATAATACCTTAATCCCCAGTGTTCATGAATCTCTTTTCCCTTAAATTTAGAAAATAATAGATTGCAGCAGGAACAGATTCTCAGTAAAGTTTGCATCTGTCCTTCCAGATTATTTTCCAGGAAGGTGGTACCACTCCTCACAAACTGGTGGGTGTCATAATTCTCAAAGTAGAAACAACTTGTATCTGCTTCTACAGCTTTTTGGCTTATTTAGTGGCACCAAATGTAGCCACAGATGTACGAGTTTCTTGGATTAAATTAATATATTTTCTTTGAACCATCCTGGTACTTCCAAGAATCTGACAGATTCAACAGAAGAAAAATAATCTAGAAAAGGACAGTCAGTCACTGGTCCCCAGGTGTCACATTTTCTGATGATATCAGATACTAACTATAAATATTAAAATATGTGGAATAGGTTATTACCAAAGGCACTTTTCTGTAGTGAATTGTTAAATTATCTTCTCTACAACATGGAATAGCTTTACATCTTTCCTGCTGCTTCCCCAGTGAAAGAAGTTTCTTCATGTGTCTCTCTAACTGTCAAAACTCTTGGGCCATTTCTGCCAAATCACAAAGAAGTATAGCAGTCTCTAGATGTTGAACTTACATAAAAATTGAAGCGTCACTGACAGTTGCAGACAGGGAGGTAAGAGAAATAATTTATTACTAGTAAAGCAGGTGCATGGTCAAACTTAAGTATGTGTTCATAGAAAAAAGGCATTGGTAATCCCAGAGCTCACAGATTTACAGTTTCTGTACATTGGGAAGAGGATGCTAAGGTTTATGATGACTTGATCAGACTATCTCCAACAGACCTCTGCCATAACTTCAAAGCTGCTCTTCTAAAGAATTGCTTCAATGAGGACTTCTCCTGTAATGGCGTTAGTTGGGAATACTCCCTCACTTTTTCTTCTCAAAAAAGACACCTTTGAAGTTTCTGTATCTTGAAAATTATCTCCCATTCAGGAATCTTGTCATTCATAAAGCAGGCTTAACTGCTCTTAAGTCCTCTATCTGCTGATGTCCTTAAAAAAAAAAAAAAAAAAAAAAAAAAAAAAAAAAAAAAAAAAAAAAGAAAAATTTTCAAATATCCATAAGANTTCTCCTGTAAATCACTAAGGCTATTTTTAATATGCTTATATAAAATCTTTCTCCTTTATGGCAGGGGAGGATAACACAGTTGATGAAGCCAGATCCATGCATGTTGTTTTGAAGGTCTCTTGGGAACACTCGTCTGTCACCCTGCAGCTATGACAGTGGTACTGCTAAAGTTTCCAAATTTGTCCTTCAGTGCATGAGGAGTATCTGCATTTCTCTACACTTTGATGAGCAGTCATTTCTTGGAAATCTCTGCTGAGTGCAAGGATGGCTGCCTTGGGAACTATCAAGTATTAAGTCTAACCTGTTTAGTTCTAGAAACTGCATAATATGCTCCATCAATCTGGCTATGCTTGCTTTCACTACAAGCAGTTTATAACTCTTTTAAACAGAACAATCCACTAACCTGTCTCAATGGATCCTTCAACAGCTGGAAATTACACATATGCTCCTTTTAGAATTTCCAGATCCACCTGATGAGGAGTAAGAAAATGTTTTTCGTTTAGGTTAACTGTAAAGAATGGAGGTGGGATGTGTTCCATATTGTCTCACACGACTACCTAGGGATTTACCTGCCTTGTGTTTCTCACCTAGTCTTCTAGTAGGGCCAGTTTCGGTGAATGTATAAATTTGCATGCAACTAATATAAAAAAATTCTACAGGAAAGCCCTCAGTAAGTAACTTTGGCATTGCTGGCCAAATAATTTTTAGCTCTCATGCTCTTTTTTCATCATATTGTTGGGTTTTTTGATGGTATTATTTGAGATTTTTTTGGGTTTTGTTGTTGTTGGTTGGTTGTGGGTTTGGGGTTTGTTTTTTTTTTGCG
>VWZT01009098.1:63935-109460 GCA_013397055.1 Pachycephala philippinensis
GGGGAGAGGTGTTTTCAACCCTTCCAAATAAGGGGGCCTGGGAGGTAATGATAGTTAAGTCTTTTATGCATGTGTGCTTATTACAATAATACCAATTCTGTAATATTCCAGTCCCTTCTGCTTCATTGTGTAATGGCGACATGCCAATATAATAAATCTTGAAAAGATCAGTGTTCTTCCGGAAACTGGATTACCCAGAATTCTTTGGTATAGGAATACATGGGCTGAAATACAAGTTTTAATTAATGACTAAACTTTTTTTTTCCTGAGGCTTGGTATTCGGGATCAGGTCTACTTACACAGCTGCTGTCAGCAGGTCTACCCAGAAATACAAGGTAATACTGAAAAAATGAGGTAAAATACTCCATGGTTACCTAATTTTAAATAATCTACTTTGCAAATTAGTATTTTTTTCTTGGAAATGTTTGTTTTCTTTGCAATGATGTAGACTCTTTGCTCATGTAGATGGTCATATTGAGTGCATATTTTTGAGCCAGTACACAGAACTAAATAATTATTTTAGTTTCTGAATTAATTAATTTACAATAGTAATTCATATAAAACACATCTTGAAATTCTAGAGTTCAGTATTAAATTTTCCTGAGCAAGATATTTCAAATTTATGGCACTGTAAATCTGCCTAGAAACCAAAATGGTTTGGACAGATAGGATTGGGGCCATAATAGGGCTAAATAATTCTCTGTATAGCAAAGCTGAGAAGAAATCTGAACACCATTGGAAGGATCCAGAGACTTAAACTAAGGCAGATGAAGAAAAATGAGAAAATGTTATGGTTAAAAAGCAGTTTCTACTAAAAAAAAAAAAAAAAGTCTAATTTCCACTGACACTTGTGTGATTCAAATTTCCTTAAAAGAAAGTGACGTGGAAGTGCCACTGGATGTCAAATGCAGAGGTGACTCAGAAATAAAACTGGTTTTTTTTCTAAGGGGTTCAAGTTTTAAGGGGATCAGATAGACCATACTGAAGCAATTTTGAGCAATAAAAGCTGTCATATACATTAGAGTGCTGTCCCTGGTGACGCTGAAATCTGAGGTTCTGCCACTTAATTTACACAGTGTTAGCTGGACATCACTAATTCTGTATGCTAGTTACACAAAAGCAATTCTGTTATGAAAAGGTTTCAATGTTGGGGGGACTTATGTGATCTGCTTATGACTGGTGTTAGCTTTTGCTAGAGCTGAATTGATCCACTTCTTCTGAGAGAATCAGAAAGCTCTTCCTGAAAAGAAGAAAGAGGGTAAAAAATTACTATGAAGAACAGCTAACAAAACAAATTGAAGAAACCAAACCAACAAAACCCCAACTGAACAAACAAAATATCCACCACAAAGGGATTAAGTGGTTAAAAGTGTAAGGAAGAGTGCCAGTGGAAAACACAGAGTGGAACACTCCTGGCAGCATGTGTTGCTGCCTGGAAGTAGCCAAGGAAGAACCAAATGCAAGAAATGTTTTTTCCAAAGATATGACAAACAAGTGACTGTAAATAATCCTTCCTCCTACCCACATACCATCTCCTTCCCACAGTGCTCTGGACATTTGGACTGCCCATGATCAGGACGCATCTGACAAGGGAATTCTGTGGCTTTGGTAGGGCACTGAGAGAGGAGCAAAATGAGGGTTATATGTACACACATGCAAACAATACTGAATATGTGGGTTTTTCCATATCACGGAAGTTCTCTTCACCAACAGAATGAATACCAGCTTTCCAGGAATTGGATGCAGGCAGTGACAATGTCCAGACTGAGTCTGTCTTGGAGTATGTAGCTGTGCACACTGCTAGCCCCAGCTGTGTGAGCAGGTTCTCAGGGGAGGGCTTCCCAATGCTCATGGGTGGCATTGTTCCACTCTGCTGACTTTGTCTCATCTTGGACTTCATCTGCCAGCCTTTTTGTGAGGGAGCAGCAATGGACTAAGGCTAGCCTATGGTGATAGTGTGGAGAAAATCTTGTGAAGGAAGGAAGTTCTGGGCCTGCATGTTGCATCTGACACTTTAGAAAAGGCCTGACTCATGTTGTACATGTTATCGTCAGAGTTAAAATTTGGAAGTGACATGAATCACTCACCAGTGATGCTGTGACGTCTGTTCCTTTTCATGGAAAAAGAGCATCAAAAGAAAATGTACTGACTATTCCCACTTAAATAATCACCTGTTAAAGTCATAGCTGGTATAAAACTAAAAGAATAAATGCAATTTAAAAAAAAATCTCCAGACCCATTTTCTCAACAGGGAACAGCATGATAGTGGTTTCGTGGAATCTCCAGCATACACTGCATAGGAGAAAGTGAAGTCTTTGCACTCCTGTGAGGAAGAGATGAAAGGCAAGAGTAACTGAGAGAAGATGAGATGGAGTGTGGATGGCCAGGGTTTGTCACTGATCTGTACTCCTTGGAGCATCACAGAGACACAAGGTGAGCAAAAACATCCCTTGCTAAGATCTCCTTCTGCACTGGTGCTGCACAGCAACCTTGGCTCACTGGCCATGGCTTGGAACTGTTTCATTTTTTCTTTACCATCTGCTCATTTTACCACAACATTGTGGATGCTGAAAGAGCACTGAAGGATTTTAGAGGATACCTGTTTTTCTCTTCCCTTTAGTATCTGATCCTAGAAGCATTGTTTACAAATTCTTTTTGAAGTTGCCAGTAACATCTGCCTCTACATCTTCCTGCAGCAACATGTTCCAGAATTTCACTACTTACTGTGTAAAGAAACACTTTCTTATGCATTTTAGATTAATTTCTTCATGCTTCATAGCTTTCTAGAAATATACTGGCTTTTATAAAACAAATAAGTTTCAATGACTTTTAAATTCATCTAACTTTTGGAAAACTTGAAAAAGAGAAAGACTGAGTTGCTTATAAACCAAATTATTAGTTTGAGTAATTTTTGAGTGATAAGTTAATAAATCCTGGCATATATGTTAGAATGCTGTCCATGGCTACTTTACTCGGGCATGGTAATGCCATAGCCTCTCTTCCAGTGAAGTGAAGGTTCGTGTTTCAGTAACATGTTCTATATGTGAGGTAATTTGTTCAAAATTACTGTAATGCCAGAAGGAAATACATAAAATGTTCGTGCTGCAAACTGTACTTCAATACACAGACAGAATTCCAAGTGTCTAGGATGCAAATATACAGCACAGTATAAGGGCTTGGGTTTTTAAATATCAGAAAAATGAACTTTGTTTTTACCTTTTAAGCCAGGGCAAGCATCCAGTCAATATCAACAAATAAGGGTCAGATAAATTATTTCCAACACATGAATCAGTTTAAAGGTAATATGGTACTTTATAACTTAAAAAAGCATCTTGACAAGCACCACTCATAGGCTTGACCCTCACACACTCCCAAGACAAAACATCCTTATCAGTACAATGGCTGAAATATTAATTTACGTTATTGCATTTTAGGATGTTATGCTTTATTTGGTCCTATAATTGTAAGTTGAAGAAGTTATACTGACTCACAGAAAAATGGTGCTAATCACTACAAAGAAATTCAGTTGCCTCGTAGTAGAAACCACTGATTTTTTTCCCCCCTGTGACCAGTGAGCCACAGTTTCAAAGAAATACCATGCTAATCTTCTTAAAATTTTTCTGCAAGCTTCAGTAATATGAGCTTGTGTGGTTTGCTAAGTTAGGCTTTTAAGCAATTTGGGTTGTTGGGGGTTTTTTTAATGGGTTTTGTTGATTTGGTTTGGGTGGTTTTGTTCCCAAAAAACCCCAATATGACTGAATATTTGTATGGTGAAATCATTAAGAGGATGTTCATTGTTTTTAGTGAACAAAAGAGTTCAGTTCAACTTTTAATCCAGAGTTTAGATACATTTCAAGAACAAGGTGGAAAAGAGTAAGATGCAGTGAAAAAAAAAGAAAAAGAAACAATTGCCTTCACAGAAAACCATGGCTACCAAATTTTAAATTCAATAGAGGTTAAACTAACCTCTTACAGTGAACAACAAATGCCTGTTAAAAAAACATGAGAGTTAACTAACCACAGACAAGCAGAAGCAGACCATTAAAGAACTCCACAGAACAAGTAACAGAAGGGAAATTCTGAATCACTGCTGGTGAACTATTGATATTCCTGTAATGGAGTAAAAATATTGATGGACAGAAGTTCTAAGACTCAACTCAAATTACACTTTCCTGAATTTAGGACCTGTTTAACATAGAATAAGTAATCTGTTTTCTGTCAGACTTGGTCATGTCATATACACAAATAAAATAAAACTATCTAATTACTTTCTACAGGGTTTCAAAACTCTCTGTAAAAGTACCCATGAGTAATTAATGTCAGAGACCATTTAACTACCTTAGAAATAAAACATTTACCCTCATGCTGACTCATGATGCTGGAATGCTTGAGCAGAAATCAGCTGCTTGCAGCAAGCACTAAGTGCAAACAGCTCATTCAGATACCACACATCCTCACAGTCACCTGTTAAGGCAAGCACGAGGCATTAGGTTTTGCAGTCTTTTACAGCTGATGAATTTTTATTTTTATCTTTAGCAGTGTTGGAATTGAGAGATTACATCAAGTTAAACTACATCCGAAGAAAAAGAAATATATATAGAGAAAATGGAGAAGATGCAAATGTTAAAATGTTGATACAGTTGTATATTGACATTTTAAGAAATCAATCTTTCTGTTCTGTAGCAGTTCCCTGAAATATGACATAAAACTGAATAGTTCTAAGAACTAGCTCTACTGTTTTTATATGAACAACATCCTTTTTAAAATTATAGATGAGCATGATTTCCTGACCTGCTGAATTCAGATCTAGTAGGTTTTTAAGTCGGTAAAAGGATGCTAACAAGGAATTTTAATGTCTAAATGTCTTTTTGAAAGGATTTTGTCAAGACTATAAGCTATGCCTGTTCTGTTGTTCATGTGGATTTAGCCAAGCTTTTGTTAAAAACAGATTGGGAGCTTCCTAAGCCTTTAGGAGTTCCCAAACAAAACCAAAATAAAGCAAAATAGGGCTACTATATTGTGATAATCTCAAAGTTGCCTCAGTTATGCTTTCATTCCTACAAAAGTTCTTTACTTGAAAGTGTGTTTAAGAGGGAAAGAAGATATAAACAACCCAAGGAGAAGGGTGTGAAAAGCTGATTTAAAGGATCCTGCTCATCTGCCATTTTGTAGCCCATGGCATATGAGATCCTCTATCATCCCCTGAGGAACTCCACTCCTGATCAGCTGCCAGTTGGACTTTGAGCCATTAACCACCACCCTCTGAGCTAAACAACCCCAGCTCTTTCAGCTGCTCTTCAATAAGACTTGTGCTCCAGACCCTGTATGAGGTTCATTGCTCTTCTAATGAGTAGCACTATACTTCAGTTTTCACTATTTAATTAAAATTCTGAAAGAGTTTCTCTCAGTATCATTCCATTCTTTTAAAATTCTCTAATGCTGCCTTGTAAAAAGGTAGTTTTTTGTTAATAGGCCAAATTAATTGAAAGAAAACTGAATTAATATCTTTATTTTTGAAAGATTAAATTGACATTAGGTGATGAAATAACTAAAGTACTATTGCATTCAGTGAATTTGCTCCTATTAGCATTTTCTAAACCAATTTAAAATTAACAAAAAATACTACAATAATGTTATTTTTTGAAGAGCCAGATGTACAGGAGTCAAAGTTGATCAGGAAATACTTGAGTTTAAAGATACCTGATTTTAGAAACAAGAAGTTCCTAATGATTGATAACAAAATTCTAAACATATTTTTGTTCAAGACCCTGACGGTCCTTTTCAAAGGCCATCTTGAATATTTGCATCCTGGTGCTTAGCTGTGGTTTAATGCAAAGCTCTGCTTTGTTGTGAATGATGGAAACAGCAGGCATGATTTTGTCAGGAGATGACAAAGATTTTCATCGTGAGGTTTTCTGTTTAAAGGTTAATTCTTGTAGGTATTCTTGGCTGTGTGGCAAGTCTCAGGTTGATTCCCATTAAGTCATGGATTGTAGAAGCATAACAAAGTTGAAAGTTGTTTTCAAAATCTTTTAATGTGTAAGGTACTCTGTCTACTATCTTCTTGAGTACTGAGTGAAAAATCTAACACTTTAGCACATCCTTTAGCTTCATGTTTAAGACTGCGCATTTGAAGGACATATGATTTTGTATGTTTTTGTCATGAGAATAAGCACATACCTGCCTGACTAAATAAAAACCAACGTAGGAAAAGGAGTTTATTTTCAGTGAGTGACTGTTATCTTGGATGTGGGGTGAAAACAACTGTGTTCTGGGAAATAAAGCAATGTACATGGAAGAGCTAAAGGACAAAGAGATTATCTGTTAGACTGACCCAAGGGCTACAAGCAAGGAAACTGCCAGCTAAACAGAACTCCATGAATATACATCAGAGCAGTGCTGAGCTGAACCATGTCCCCAGTCCTTCTGCCCACATATTCAAACAAGACAAGCAAGCAGGAGGGCAGGAACCAGCAGAGAATTTTTTCCTTTGCTATGCCTCTGAATACTGTATCAGACAGAATCCCCTCTTTACTCTTAAAGTGATCTAAAAGAATTTGAGACATTAGGCTGTCTTCCTTGGATGGAACATTAAAAAACAGAACAGAAAAAGAACACCCGCTGTGAGTGACTACATAGTTCAAAGTTTGTCTTTACATTAATGACATTTTTGCTCCACCTACTGGTGGGAAGGTTTGGAGCCTTCTGAATTGCCATGAGGCACTCGCACCTCCTTCTGCAATTAGTCCTCTTGTTGAGATAAGATTAAATTCCAGTGTGCAGAAAAAAGAAAAAAAAGTTGATACCTCTTTCTAAAATTTGGGAGTGGGAGAGAAATTTTAATTTTAAGGGAGAACTAAACATCACGGCTCAAAATGTACAAACAGATAAGTGTTACCTGCAGTGAAGATGGCTGGTGCTCATAATTTTGGAGGGTAAAACAAAGAACAAAACAACACCCCAAAAATAAACAAATTGCCTCTCCAAAACATTCTACAAGTTCATACCTTAATATTGTAGGTGATTATTGGTTTATTGTCTAAAATCTGTCTGGCTATGACAAAGCAGAAAACTGTTCTTATATCATCTTTCTTTCTTGCCTTATTGGCATAAGGGAGCTGACAGTCATTCTGAAATGCTGGTTTGATAGCAGTGAGCATGTCTCAGTTTTGATTGCTCATTTTGCCACATTTCTTGATTACTGTGTGATGTCAATGAAAATACGACTTCTGAGTTTATTTGCACAGCTGTTGTGATTAGTTATGTTTGGTTTTAAGCCAGGAGGTTCTCAAAGGTTTACTCTGCTGTTTCTGAAGTTGTCAGTTTACTGCCTTTGTCTTTTTAGAATGATATCCAAACACATTTGTTGGATGTATTGTTTCATTCTTATTCACTGGACTGAAGTCAATGAATAAGCTTCTTTGAGAATTACTGATTCAACAGCTGTAGATTTCTCTCCTAATTGCAAGCTGAGGTCTTCATGAGGACACTGTGGAGTAATATAATAGCAATTCTTTAACAAGGCTTATGTCGTGAAGTTGATAACACTGTATAGATCAGATTGTAGTTTTTCAAATGGGAAAAAGCCCCTCAAGCCCACTAGAAGCCAAGGTTTCACTGACATTCTGTAGATAACTCTAGTTGCAGTGGGTACAATACCTGCTGTGTTTGAACCAGTGTATCTGAGTTCATGTTAAACCAGGCCCTGCTAATCACACACAAAATCACACAACAGGTAAGGTTGGTAGGGATGCTTGGAGATTACCTAGACCAATAGCCTTACTGAAGTGGGATTAGCTGGACCAGGTTGCTCAAGGATATGTCCAATTGGGTTTTGAATTTCACCAAAGATGGAGACTTCACAGCCTCTCTGAGGAACCTTTTGCAATGTTTCATGCCTCTCACCATAAAGAAGCTTTTCAGACAAATTTGAGCCCACAGCAATTTATGTTAGTACTTCATCATATGGATATCATAGTGAGATATAAAGTGAAGTACTTGTGACCTCTGCAGGACTGGGTCATTGTGACTAAAACCATAAGAAGAACCGGGCTGTCTAGCATAGGACTGGAGATGGAAGTCGTATCCATGAGTCTGCAAACAGAATCAGAAAACACCATTATGCTTTTGTCCCACTCCTATTCAGTGAAGAAACTCTCCCTACACTCACACACCTGGCTGTAGCTGCCTGTCTTTGATTCTGTAGGCACCCTCAGCTGTGTGTCCGAGTCTGTCCATGGTTCCACAAGTGTAACAGCAGAGTTTCTGAACTATTCAGAGGCTAAGCAAAGAATCAGCCAGACTATTATCCTCTAGACATAATGCAGAAGAAAAGGGTACTTTAGAGCAATTTTAACAGGAATAGATACCTGCTCTTACAGCCATCAATGCTCTGTAAATGATTTCCTGCGTCCTGGAGACGTGTAAATTCCAGAAAATATGTGAAATTCTGATGCTGCTGAAAAAAAATCCTGTCAGCTATTTTTAGTTATTAAACTTTTAGGTATTAAATTCATATCAACTGCGTTTAGGGATTGGAGGAGAATGTATTGAGACTAGCCCTGGCAAGAAAACTTGGAGGTGTTTGTGGATGAAAAGCTCAACATGACTCAGTAATGTGCATTCACAGCCCCATAAAGCCACCTGGGCTGCATCCAAAGCAGCGTGGGCAGCAGGGTGAGGGAGGGGATTCTGCCCCTCTGCTCTGCTCTGGTGAGACCCCACCTGCAGTGCTGCATCCAGCTCTGGGGTCCCAGCACAAGAAGGACAAGGACCTGTTGGAGTAAATCCAGAGCAGAGCCACAAAGTTGATCAGAAAAGCTGGAGCACCTCTCCTATGAAGACAGGCTGAGAGAATTGGGACTGTTCAGTCTAGAGAAGGCTCCAGGAAGACCTTAGAGCACCTTCCAGTAGGCAAACGGGGTTACAAGAAGGGTGGAGACAGTGATATGGCCTTGAGAGGTCAAGTGGGAATGGCCTTGAGCTGAAGCACGGTAGGTTTAGATTAAATATAAGGAAGAATGTTTTTACTGTGAGGGTGATGAAGAATTAGAACAGGTTGCCCAGAGAGGTTGTGGACTTCCCATTGCTGGAGGTGTTCGAGGCCAGACTGGGGCACTGAGCAACCTGGTCTAGTGGAAGGTGTCCCTTCCCATGGCAGGGGGTTTGGAACTAGATGATCTTTAAAGTCCCTTCCAATCCACACCACTCTATGACTCTATGATTCTATATGACTCTATGAGTCTATGATTCTATAAATCAACTAAAATCTGATTCGTACTGTCTGGTTTTGACTTCCTTTTTAGAGTCTCCTTTAAGATATTAACAGTATATATCTAAAAACAGATGCTGTGCTTCTTTCAGTAAAGATGGGCTCACATGAATTATTACACACCAAATCTAAGACAGCTGGTGAACTTTTAGAGGTATTCACCAGAGAAAATGACTTTTATTTATGTGTAAACTGACCATTCCAACAAATAGCTATGTTATATCTGAATTTACTTGGTCTTGGTGCTGCAGTATTAGACACTTTGTGTGGCTATGATAGAGCAGGAAATACACATGTACAGATATGTACACACATTTACACACATGTACACACACATACATGAGAAAAAAAGAAAGAGAAAAAACTCACTGTGTTTTAAAGTTGCAATCTACTAATCCTAGTTGTATAATAGAAAGTAATTATTGAGTTGCAGAAGTAAAATATGGTGAATAGCAAAACAAGAATTGGTGTTTTCTTGCTCAAAAAGGGGAGAAAGACCTGCTGATGCTTAAGCAGTGACATTGATCAGGTGCAAATTAGTGACATAATACTGCAGAAATTTTTCTCTCTGTTCTTCCTTTGTTCTGCTTGTTGTAGGGGTAATGATAATTTTTGTATCTTCTCAGTGGTAGGCTCTAATTCCTCTAAGGTGATGGGGATTTCAAAGACTAAGAACTAGTTACTTCTGGTTCTGTTGTACAATTTCTGTTCTGGTGTTTGGCTTAATGCCAGCATTTCTGCTATAAATACCTGTCACAAGAAAAAAAGAAAAAAAAAGATTTCAACAAGTAGTAAAAATATTTGCTGGGTATGGGTGTTATTTTTCCTCTGTTCCTGATTATGTATTTTATATTTTCACTCTATAAAGATTGCTATGCATGCCAGATACACGGGTGTCATGCTTTTCCCATTGCCTAAAAACTGATCATCCCAGCTCTCAAGATCACATTCAACCAAAAGTAATATTGACTTTTTTTCTTTTTGTTGAAGTTTATAGCCTTGGGGAATCTCTGTTATCACCTGTATTCTCAAACACTTACTATCTTCTTATGTTCATTTCTTGGTGGCCACTGTTATCTAACACATGTGACTATTCTCTATGACTGTTCTGTCAACCACTGGTTACAGTAGGAAGCGCCTGTAAGAAGCAGGCTGATGTCTTATTTTTTTCTGAAAAGGCATCTGTTATGACGTAAGGCTTTTATACACACACATTGAAATACACTCATAAAAGTATCAGCCTTTTCAGAACATCAGAATCTTACCATTGCAATTAAGACAATTGAGATCTGACAAGAACATCAGTAGTGTTAGCAGAGCTCAGGAGATTTGAAAAAACTGATTAGAATTACAATAATAGATTTCTACTCTTTTGACTATCATAATATCACCAGAATGAATTTGAACATGCATCTCAATGCTGTTATATCTATTCTGTTACAGTGAAGAAGTTTTCTTAGCAGAGCAATCCAATATGCTATGGAAAAATACCTCAGTGAAAACTTGGGTAGTCTTAAGGCTATACCTTTTTTTCTCTTTTTTTCAGAAAAATTGATTATTTGGACACCTAAAAATAGTGTGTACTTGAAAATGAAGCATAAAAATATAAAATAATTAAAGGCTTATTTAATTTTGACTACTTGAGGATATTTGAGGTCATGTGAAAGATTTCAGGAATACAGATTTTTTTCTGCCAAGAATTTTAACAAGATAACATCTAAAGTACCAAGTGTGAATATCTTGGGCTGGCATTAGATAGAAGAGCAGTACTGATGTAGTAATGTATATAGCTAACATTTTGAATTTATGAAGACTGATCAGAGTAAGAAGATATTTTTAAAATCTAAGAACAGCAGTAGTTAAAAAAAATGAAAAAATAGGGCTCTGGAATGTAAAAGTAGAGTGAAAAGAGCAAAGCAGTGATCCAGACAGAACATTAAAGAAGAATTTAAAACTGGTAATACAGGAGTAGAAAAGAATTTATATATGAACATGCAGAATTTTTAAACTCTCTTACTATGGCTAGAGGTATGGATAGAGCAGGCAGTAGATTTAGAGAGTATGTGTATGAGTTTGGATTCAGAAATGGAATGAAGGACACCGGTGCTCCTACAAGATAATTGATGGTCAGATTCATAGTCTCAATATGAAGTTCTTTAACCCTATTTTCTATGTTTCAATGGAGTGCAATCCAGCATAAGCATGGTTTTTAAAACCTACACTTACTGACATGAATTTTTACATGAATTATGTCAAAAATTTACAATCTTATAAGAATTGCAAATTTTGTGGTTAAGAATATTTTAATTGCCTAAAATTCCTTCTATCAGTTCCCAAAGTCTAATAGTTTTGGCAAAATTATTGAAAAATCCCTGTTCATATCTGCTTGCTCCTTATTCTTAAAGAATAAGGCTACCGTTCAGTCTGTGTTTTATTCCTCCCTGAAAAAAAAACCAAAAACAAAACCAAAAACAACAACAACAACCAAAAAAAAAAAAAACAAAAAAAAAAACAAAAAAAAAAAAAAAAAACAAAAAAAAAAAAAAAAAACCAAAAAACAAAAACCAAACCTTACTCTTGTTTTTTTCTTCATTTTAGCAGAAACTAGAAATACAGCTTTGGCATAGTTTTTTATATTCTCTTTCAAGTTATAATCAATTAATATTCCATTTCCCCATTTTCTGGTTGAGCTGAGGTATTTTTCTAGAGGTTTACCAAAGTAGGCAATCTTTATGTAATAAATTTAGAGCAGTCTTAACTGCCTTACCCACATGTAAAATTCTACTGAAGTTAAAGGAACTGTTCTGGCAGAAGGAAGTAAAGCATCTTATTCACACTGTGTACTCTTGGCCGAGAATTGTGTCTCTTCAAGCAACTCTCAGGGAGGAGGAAGGCAGGTTCAAACCTTATGAAGTGGCATGTGTTAATCTTCTCCAGTTAAAAACTGTATTACATTTTGATTGGCATGTACCTTACAGCTTACAACTTTTTTTCTGCAGATGCTCTATTAAAAACCAATTAACTTTCAGTGTAATCAGGTATTTAACTTATCAGTTATGCAGTGAAAAATGTTGAGGGTGATAGCAATGACAAACAGGCTTACTAACTAATCAGCTGTCTAATTAATTTGAAAGTCTTTCGTGTTTGATAAAAATTGTGCATAATATGAACTGTTTTAAATCCTGGGGATAAATACACCTGTAGAAAAGCCTTTGGGAAGGTTTGTCTTGAGATATATTCAGAAGGCAGCTGAAAGATGTAAAGGTGTTGTGGTACAAAACATTTTGGTTTCTTCTTTCTTATGTTACCTTCCTCAGATGTTAATAGAAATATCTAGAAAGAGAAAATGATTTAACTAAGGTTAATTAATAAACAACCTTTTCAGTGATGTCAAACTGATGTTCCAGGACAGATCTGCATGTGTAATCAAGGAATATTTAATGTCCTGAAAATTTCAGGGCAGATTATTACTTCTCTCCAGTTATTTACAAACATGATGGCCTTTTCATCCCAAACAGGCCATTATTGATAGGGTTTGGGTACTGGGCACTGCAGAATACCGTGTGTGGGAAGAGGTCAGGAACTACCCTCTGACAGTCAAGCCTGGCCCAGCTGACTTGGCAACAGATAGAAACAATCCACAGCACACCAGAATTTCAGTATGAGGAGCACGTGGCAACTCTGCTCAAACATCATTAGGAAATAACAGTAGCTGTGGGGAGTAGGAGAAATGAAAAGAAAGTTGAGGCAGGAGGATGAGGAGGAGGCACAGGAGACAAAAATGGAGATACACGAGGAGATGTGAAGAGCACGTTTGCAGTAACCAGAGAAGAAAATGTAGGAGACATACAGAAGACATTGCTGGGAATGCTGCTAGAAAAAAGCTCTTGAAAGGGGATGATCCATGCTGGAGAAGGTGTGAGGGCTGCAAGAGCCCTGAAGGACTGCACAGCATGGAGAGCCCTGAGATACCACAGGCTATGGTGGAGCCACTGCTGAAACTGTGGGAATGGTGACTAGAAAAGGGAAGGAGAGGTGTTGAACTGAAGTTGAGCCTATGAGGCCAGGAGCAAAGCTGTTACCCTATGTGACTCCATAATTGCATGAGTTTTGTTCCTCAATACACTCATCAATAATTAAAAAATGTGTTAATCGTCAACAAGTCAAATGAAGTTAAAAATCACCCGGCCAAGATTGTTTTGCCCATGAAGGTGGTGGAAACAGAAATGTAACTCAACTTCAAATATTTTTTTAATTAAGTTTAATTTTTTCTTTTTGTGTACTAGCCAAAATAAATTCAATTAGCAAAATTTCTTTAGACACATTCATTTATTGTGGCAGTGTTGTCTAAACAGTTTGGACTTATTATGGCTTCTAAAGGTTTATTTTTTAATTATTTTTTATGTATTTTGACAGTGCAAGAATTTCGGGTAGATACTTGTATATTAATAGTTATAGCTAGTGGAAGATTTGAGCATGCGTTTCTCAACTTGAATGTTTCTTGCATACCCTGGAGACCAGAACTACAGTCTGGGTGTCCTGACTGTATAAAAAGTGCATTAAGAAGGTGATACTTTGAGAGTGCAAACACGAGTCAGACAACAGAAGCAGGCAACATTATCCTGATCTGTCAATCCAGCCATTCTTTAGGTTGCCTCTTTCAGAGGTTGAGTAGATAACTAAACTGCATAATAGTCACTACTTTCAAATTTGCTTTGCTTCCATGGCCAATAAAAGGAACTGTAGGAGATTTTTAGAACACATTAGCAGAGATAGGGAATACTGGTAATTTAGCTACAGGCACAGTTTACCAGCAAGTGTGGATATGGCTCATAAGCTTCTGCTGTAATGACAGCAGGTTTGTGGAGAAGGAAGGGTGGTTTAAAGATTAGCTGGGAGTACAGCAGCTTTCCTCATGTCTTAAACTTACCTGTGAGTCATTCTTTATTTCAGAAAAGGATCTGAACCCAACACTAGACTACAGAGAAAAGTGCCTACAGCTAGCCACTGGGAAATGTAATTATGGATCACTGAAAATTTTGCAGCTGCTCTAGTTATAAAGGTTTCAGATATCTACAGTAAAATAAAAGTGCTGCTGTCAGACTATTGAGATAAATTAAATGACGTGTATCTCTGTTTTGAAGGATTTTAACATGCAGCTTTTGTTTTCAAACAAAACATGCAGCTTTTGTTTTTCAAGGGAGTCTTTCTCAGTTCATACTTTATTAAAAATTCAAAGCTCACTAATGAGGACTGGAGCATAACTTTGTTGAGATACTCAGATGGGAAAGAGGTTTTCACTTTTCTTTTTATTCCTAGAAATTTGTACACTTCTCTGTAACATTAAGCACATAAAAGACAAAAAGGTTTCTCTCTGCATATCCCTCCAGCCTGCAGAGGTATATTAGAACTGAAAAAAACTCTGCAAAGATTGCTTACATTACAGATACACCCATTCTTTGGACCATGATATACAAGATTTTATGCCTAAACATATCTACACACAAGAACACACATCTCCTCTCCAGGGACAGTTTTCTCTTGTACTGCTGTTGCTGATTTGATTCAGCAGGCTCCTCATGGAGCTGTGCTCTCTCTGCCCTAGGGAGGTCTGGCAATCCTGACATTCTCAGTGCAGCTTTTGATCTTCTCTACTGGGATCCTCTCTGCACCACTCTTTGCTTTATTCCTGGGCCTTTCCAAAGACAAATATGAACCATTTGGATTACAGGCATGTTTCTAGGTGGACACTTGGTTGTTTCAATGCAATTTTTGGCTGTTTCTTGGTCATGTCTCCCCATCTTAGTTTAGACAGTCAACTCTGTATCATTGATTCTCACTGCTCTGTTTATCACCTCATTTCCATGTGAGAGCATAAGAACTTCCCCACTTCTATCATCAGGAAAGTTCTGTCTTTGATTTTGCACCAATCTGGACAACACAACCCACAGGAAATATACTGTAAAGAGCAAGCATCCAAGCATTTTTAGGTTTAGGCACCACTTGCAAGGGATTTTCAGGAAGCACTTTTGAATCTGAGGACCTCAGTTAATTCTAAATCTTGCACTGGCCATCCATCTGTAGGTCATCTAGTTCTTAATGTTTTTTATAATACTGATGACTTGAGAAATTCTTACCAGGCCCCATTTGCTGTAACTTAGAGATACATAATAAAATAGTTCAGAGTATTTTAGTCTGAATAAACATGACAGATTAAGTGCAACAACTTGTTAGAAACCTCTAATGAATTGCTAAAGGTATAGAATTATATCTTCTAATGTACTCCCATGCTGCTGAAGGAAGTTGCTTCTGTTCATTTCAATGAATACAAAAAATATCTTTTATTTTAATATTCATGACTGTATACTTAATATTCATTGGAGATTTTAGGGAGCTAGTAAAAATGTGATGTAATCCTTTTTTTCTTATACATACTGAGTCTATTTGGATGGATGTGGAGAACAAGTTTTTATACCTGAATTTGACTGGAAATTATGCTGTCCAGCCAAAATCTCACTTGATGGAGGAATATAAACCTATAATATAGCATGTAGCTATAATATAGCAGGTTTTGAAAAGGCACAGAACTAACAGGCAGCTTTCTGGTTTCATCCCAGGGAAAGCAGGTCATATACACAGGAACAAGTTGCATAAAAGTTCTGACAGAACCTATGTTTACATTGTATGAGGACATTTTAAAAGCTTCAGGAGAAGATAATCAAGCAACAGAAAATTAGCTGTCTTGTTTAAAAAGCATTGAATTTAACAAGAGAAAAGTACAATAATAATTTAATGCTTCTTAAACTGTTTCAGTTCTAGGTCATGTGCTACACCAAAACCTCTCCAAGTCTGACAATGCAAAGTTGAAATAAGCATATTTTACTGCAAGTAATTTTGAAATGCTTCAGGCAACTCTTCACTAGTCATTAGCTTAAATACTTAAAGAAAATCCTATTAACAACATAATCTTTACTTTTATTCAAGAGAAAAATTTAAATTTGTATTTGGTTACCATAACAGGAACAAATTCAGTAAGTATAATTGACCTTTTCTACTAAAATTTATCTTTATAGCTATATTAAGGAGGAGAAACAAAATCCATTTGAAATGTAATTTTCAGATGTACTTATTTTCTTTACTTTTCTTTAGCATTTTTTTCATGAACAAAAAAGCTTTTGTGAGTAGAAGACTTAACCCTTTTCTCTTGCTGACAAAATTGGCTGGCATGAATCTTTCAGGTATACCAAAAAAGGTGCTGGTTTTCTACTTGGCTGCCCTAATTGATCTCTTTCCTGAGAATTTTCTTCCAGTTCACCAGACCTGCATTTTACAGGTCAAAACTTCTTTTCTTAATGATATAAACAGTGTGACTGAGTGCAAACTCAGCAAGCTCGCAGATTACACCAAGTTGAGTACCCAACTGATATGCTGGAGGGGTGGGATGCCATCCAGAGGGACCTTAACAGACTTGAGGAATGAATTCTTGGGAACCTCATGCAGTTCAACAACCTGGTCAGGGCAATCACCAGCATGAACAGAATCTGTGGAAGGAAGGGATTCAGAGCAGCCCTGCAGGGGACTTGGGGATGGAAAATTGAACACGAGACAGCAATGTGCCCAGGCAGCCTAGAAATCCAGTTGTGTCCTGAGTTGCATAACATGGAGTGTCAACGGCAGTTTTTGGGTGATGATTCTTCCCACTCCATTCTGCCCTTGTGAAACTTCACCCGGAGTGCATTCACTTCTGGAGTCCACTTCTGGGTACAAGAAAGACATGGACTTGTTAGAGCTGGTCCGGAGGAGGGTCATGAAAACAGATGGTGGAACGCCTCTCCTACAAAGACAGGCTGAGACACTCCATGTTTTTCAGCCTAGGTAAGAGAAGGCTCCAGGGAGAGTTTATTGTGGCCCCTTATATATAAAACAGGGCTTATAAGGAAGATGGAGTGACATTTTACCAAGGTCTGTAGAGACAGGATAAGGGACGTTTATTTTAAACTCAAAGAGGGCAGATTTATATTTGATATAGGAAAAAAATTCCTTATTGTGAGGATGTGAGGCACTGGAACAGATTGTCCTGAGAAGCTGGGGACAACCCATCCCTGGAAGTGCTCAAGGCCAGGCTGGATGGGGCTTGGAGCAAGCTGGTCTAGTGGAAGGTGTTTCTTCCATGGCAGCAAGGTTGGGATTAGATGATACATAAAGTCCTTTCCAACTCAAAACATTCCATGATTCCATGATTTTACGATTTGTTCTAGCGTTTGTAGTTCAGCTTTTTAAAATTTAAATAGTTGCACATTTATGTTCTTAATTTCTAATAGATCAAGAGTGCAGTTATTATAGCAACTAAACTGAAATTGCTGCTGCAGACTATTATTCTAATTTTGTTCTGTACTGTACTACAACTTGCCAAAGTAGGTGTAGGGAAATAGAGAAATTGAAATAAATGTGTGATGTCAAGCATGTTTTACACATAAATCTTCTATAATGAAATTCAGACTTATATTTCTGTCATTAGTTTGTACATAGTATTATTGAAACTGAACAATGCTTATACTACTCTTATTATGTTATTCTGATTTCTAATCTAGAAACATCTTCAAATATCATGCTAAAAATGTATATTTGTTCTGCTTATTCAGGCATATGTTAAAGTATTAAGAGGAAAACCACCTTCTCCCTTCACTGTATTCAAGAAAACTTGTGACTTTCAGCTTTATGCTCAGATCAGTAATTAGTCCGCAGATCCTTTGATTTGACTGAAGTCAGCAGCTAGATGGAGGAGCAGTGACTATAATCAATAATATATCTCTCTAAAGGTTCTTAAACAAAGTCAACATATAAATATGCTCAATACCACTGAATGAAACACAAATTACATTTCTATACTACAAGTTGGGAACCCTAAAAAAATATAGTTGCTTAGATCCAAAGATTCGAGGATAGTACTATCACTGTAGCTGGGATTAAGACATAAAAAAATTTAAACTAATCCTTTACTTGCTCAATATGCTTAGGCTGTGCTTTTCTGAAGTAAAGTTCTGTATTCAGGCTTTGTATATATGTTATGAAAATTTGCAATGAATGACAGTGTACTATAGCAGCAGAATGAGATTTCTTTTCCTAAGATACTAGTAAGAAAGATGCAGTCAGAGCAAATGCTGCCCAATGTGAGTATGTTTCCAAAATACCTGTCACCACTAATTGGCAATTCCACTGCTTGCTCAGGAAAAACTGTATGAGCATCTCAACCTGTTGATTAAGAAATCTTCTAGGTCTCTTGATTTAGATGGGTAGAGGAATTGATGTGGAGGGGGATGGAATGAATGGTCTGCCACACAGCCTGCCAAATTAAACTCAGTTCTGATTATCATCAAGAATAAAAATGCACATATATTATCTAATACTTGTTTAAAATACATGTTCTTATTTAGGTATAGAGCCTTACTGCCTAGCACCTTTCTGCACTTCTAAGTACCAGACGATTAAATTATCCTAAAATGACCTTTAAAAAAATCCAAATACCCCCCGAAAAATTTAGAATATTTAACTCAAATTTATCAATCAGAACAGGTTTAAAAGTCGTTCCAACTGGTGTTCCTGAAAATTAAGTATTTGGTCAATTTTCATTTGTCTATCTCTATGGATTTTCCAGTTACCAGCATCTTCAAGTTCTACAGAAATGGCACAGAATGAATCCAAACTGTTATTGCTGTGTGTGATGGCAAAAAGATATCTGCTATGGCACAGCATCTTTACGCAGTGTGTGGAAGAGAATGCAAAGGAATTTAAAACAATACCTCCTTCACAGATTAGTGGAAGATGCATTTCTCCCATTAAGTGGTGGTTGCTCTTGCCATGCCTCTGGCATGTGAACAAGAACTGGGATGAAGCAATTGCAGGCTTTGTACACTTGGGCTCTTGGAAAATTCATTTTTCTGAGAGGTGGCAGGTTCTCAGATCAACAGTGACACTTGCTTCAAAGACTATAATTTATCAGCTTCAGGAAGGTCCAGAGAAGGTGAGAAAGAAAGAAAGCACTAAGGAATTTGAAGCAGTTACTTGTATTACTTTATAGAGCAGCAACCTCTGACATCAAGTCCTCTCAGACTTTTGTTCTAGGCTGCCTCATTTTTGAGGCTAATTATAAGACATGGCTCAATTTATTATGATAAGTAAATTGAAAGAAAACAAACAAATTTATGTCAAAGTGTTTTGTACGTCTGTGTGTATGAATCAAGAAGTTCCCTGTAGCATAGTGTCATTTTTTTTTTTTCTGTGAAATTTAGCTGCAGCCTGAAGAAAATCAAAGTTTGGGATAAGGTCAGGTATTGAAGGAGGAAAGAAAAAGCACTAGAGGAAGCAGTGAAAAAACAGTAGCATTACAGAATGATTGAGGTTGGAAAGGACCTCTTGAGGTAGTCTGGTCCAACTTCCCTGCTCAAGTACGGGCAACCTGAGCAGATTGCTCAGCTCTGTGTCCAGCTGGGTTTTGAATATCTCCCACTTCTCTGGGAAGCTCATGCCTGTCTCTCACCAGTCGCACAACATAACTGTTTTCTTGTGTTTAGATGCAATTTCCTGTATTTCACTTTGTGCCCATTGACTCTTGTTCTGCTGCTGCACACCACCAAGAAGACTCTCTCTGTCTCTTCTTCATTCCCTCAAAAGCAGGTATTAGTACATATTCGTAAGATCCCATCCCGAGCCTCCTCTTCTCCAGGCTAAAGTGTGACAGCTCTCTTGGCCCTTCCTCATATGACAAATGCTCTGATCTCTCACCTTTCTGTGTCTTTGTCAGGTTCTCTCCAGAAAGTTCTTATCTTTCTTGTGTGAGAAAACTAGGTATCTCCAAAGATAAATCAGTAAATGATTGAGGGAGAATGGTTTTTTAAATTGACTGCAGGTTATATTGGTGAAATTTTGCACATAAACACCTTTAAAATATTATATGACATGAACATAGAACGCAATTTTCCAGGATTTAATGTAAATTTTACATAGACTTTATAGATGCTTTTGAAAGTGGGAATTTCAAGGTCACAACTATTTTTGTTCTGTCAAATGAGAAAAAAAAAAAGGAAAGTTACCTAGTATTAAAGACTTAATTCCTGTCGATTCAAAGAGCTTTTGCATATTATGTGAAACTGTATAATACCTTTAGGCTTTTTCTCACAAGAGGTAATGAATGACATCTTTCTCTCCTGAACAGATAAGCTTAAAATGAAAATCCAGCACAACCTTAAACCATGTGTATGTCCCGGTTAATGTATGGAGATTCTACTAGCAGAAGGGTGTTTTGCTGTTACATTTTTGTGGATTTTTTTTTTTTGTATATTTGTAGTCTAGGGAAAGAAACAGCTTTCATCAGCAAGGTTGGGATCAAAACTATAAAGTGAGAAAGTTCTATAAAATTCTTTTATTAGCTGCACAGCATGCTTCAGAAAAGTTGTCTGGTTTTGGAGTAATAACTTTAAGAAATAGTCAGATAGTGTAGATGGAGTTGTTTTTTTAAGGTCAGGACATTTCTCTATTTTTACCATCTACATTAGTACATAAGTGACCTTTGTTCTGTGACCTTTGTTACCTACTGATCACACCACACTCATGGTTTCTGATTAGTAGTGTATTCTGAGGAGGACTAAAATATCAACTGGAAGTTCCAATGTAGTAGAAGATCAAACAAACTTATTTAAACTGATTAATTTCTTAATGAAAATTAATACAGCTTATTGGCGGAACAGATTAATAAGTAACTGGTGATCTGATTTCATTGAACCTTCAGAATGAACCCCACATGAACAGAAACTAAGGTAAAAAGATAAACTTTTCACTACTGAGTTATGTTTTTGAATATTCAGATTGTAGCTATTCAAACATTGACTCTGCAGTGGCAAGACTTTCATATCTGCACTGGACCTGGCTTGGATGGAGTCAATCCATTAAGTGATGAGTTTTGTATTTGTGACTAAAACAATGCTGATAACACACCAATGTTTTCAATATTAGCATACTAGTAGGAGAGAGAATTATTTGGTTAGAGTAAGAATCATTAAAAAAATATCATTCATAAAAACAAATGGAATGAAGAAGTGGTAGTGTAGGCCCCAAGCTTCAGATCTCTTAAGGTCTGCTGATGTGTTTATTCTCCCAAACACAGAACTTCAGTGGGACCTAAACCTGTCCTGTGTTTCCATAACTCCTTTCTTGAAAAAAGTGGAAGATAGATGGGGATTTTTTCCAAATCTCATAGAAAAGTGGCAGAAAGCTTCTAGGTATTCAGAGCATATACATTCATATACATACAGAGAGTTAGACATAAATATGCATATGTGTTTATATTTCATAAATACATACCTGTGCTATATAATAATAGATATGTATATAACTATAAATACATGTCTATGAGATGAAAATGTTATATGTATATTAAATACATAACTTCAGGCATTATAACTCCTAGTTTAAACAACCTTTCTTTTCCCATTTAGCAGTGTTAATGATAAGAAAGCATTACATATTTGACCAGTAATGTTTTCTAGCTGTTCAAAATTGTTTCTCAAAGTGACATTTTTCATTAGACCTTTTTTCCCCTGTGTGTAAGCTCCATAAAAAAAGAGAAAAAAAAATTAAAATCCTATGCCTTTTACCTTTTATCTATTTCTCATCAGTGAATAATGTGATGAGAATAAATCAACATTTGGAACATTTTTTCCTAAGCCACTTACATTTTTCCTGATTTTTCTTCTTGTCTACTTCATAATATGTGTCTTCAATATGGGAAAAGCTATGAAAGGTAATATTTGGAGCATGAGAAGCAGAGGAAAAAAGTTGAAGCTAGCTCCAGCATAGCTGTCAGTAAGTGTGGACCACAGTATTGTCTAAAAATCTGAAAACTTACAGTTATTTGAAATTCAAAGTAAAACTCACCTATCTTATATGCTGAACCCTGCTTTCTAGGTCTACTCTTAGCCCATATATTTTGATCAAATCAACTTCGGACACTTTTTTGCCTCCAGACATTTTTTTTGCCTCCAGACATTTTTTTTGCCATTTGAATTACAAAAAGACTGCAGTTTTTTTCTTTCACTAAAATTGCTGAATAAGTAGCTGTTTCAGAGAAACTAAATAAGGATTACTACAGACATATAGCTTATAGACAGCCTTAAATTTTTAATAGCAAAATACAATTTTTTTATAATTTGAAGACTAAAACTGCATTCAGAATATTCTGTATTGCTTGAAGTCTGTTAGAAAATGCTGAGTATTAGTTGTTTCCAGCAACTTTCTTAGAAGGCTGTTTGTTTCCCTTTGGAAATAAAAACTCGGGTCATTGATTGAAAATCTAAAAGAAAAAGCAACTATTTCTAACAGGACTATTTCATGTCAGTGGCTGATAATGGCAATAGCCTAAGGAGTATTTTCCAGCCTGCTCTATTTAATGTAGTCTGAAAATGCCATCTTAGAAATATTCCAACTTTTCAAAACTTAATAATACATTTTCAGAGCACTTTTTTCATTCCATATACCGTTTTAACGACAAGGTCAGTATGGTGAAATAGCATGATATAAAACAAAAGAGAAGTGGCTTGCCAATGGAAAGACTCCATAAAATCATGAAATTAAGAAAAGACACATATTTTTTTCAAAGAAACAATGTGGGTTTTAGGGTTGCCAGATGTAGAGAAAAGTTCAGGTAAAAACTATGTGATTTTAAGATGACTTCAGATTCAGTTTAGAGTAAGTTAGTTTCCACATTGTAAAGTTCAGTTTAACAGAAGTTTGCTTTTCCTTGCACAATCAATAGTGTTCTTTTCAGGTTATGAGGTAAATGTGCATTGGCTTCCTAGTACAAGGTGAAAAATTGACCATAGTTGATTTCTATGATGCCTAAGAAAAAGCAGGTGTCTGTCTTGTTTCCTCAGTTCTCAGTTTGCAAAGCTGAATGATTACAGCCTATTTCGTTAGACTTAAAGCAGAAGCCATTTCCTATACTTGATATTTCTCACAGGCTTTTTTTCTAATTTCTGCTAGTTCTGCTGCACCTTTCGTGCAATATCAACCTGAACTGGACACAAATATTAGCATTGCATGGGCTCCTGTAATAACGGAATGAAATTTCCCATTTGTCCTTATGTCTTTACTCTTAATTACTGTGTTTTTCTGGATGTGTTGGGACTTTTTGACAAAAAATGAACAGACCACATAACCTCAAGACTGTTTGAGTTGTTATGGTCAGCTCACCTTTTGTCTGTGCCACATATAATAACTTTTTCTGCTGTTTTGCTGCCCAGCTACTGAATAGAATTGGCACATCCCAATAGCTGAGCAAGTACTCATTTATCTTTATCAGTATTTGCAAAAAGCCTTTAGATTTTAGGCTTCGATTTCCATGACCTAAGTGACAGACTCATATTCTTTTAGCAGAACTGACTTAGCTCTTACTTTATGGGAAGAGCATGATATTGCTATAACTTATCTTAGATTTATATGTCTACTTATTATCTACTATATAGTTAGTGCACCCAATGTAATTCCTTCTGGCTCCATGTCCATCTTTTCTTTGAGTTGAGGAAATGGCCACATAGAAAATTTTTGATAGATTCTCATCTAAATATTCATCTGAAACAAATTTAGAATAGCTAAATTACAAATAAAGGCTGCAAAAGAAAGTTCATCAGTCGGAAAAAAAAAAAGTAAGTTTTGAATGTCATAAAAACTGCAAAACGAAATCTTCTGAGGGATAGAAAGGTTCTTGGAAGAAAAACAAAGCTTGTGTTGGGTCAATGACCACTTTTTTCTTCTTCTCAAAATGGAACATTACCTTTTTGGATGTCTGCAATACAGTCCAAGGAAAAGAAGAGCTGAAGCTACAAAATTGTTAATAGAGATGCTCAAATCCCAACTTGGTGAGATACACTTACAGCAGAATAGGACTTCACCTTCAAATCCCCCATCTGTTTAACTAGAGAGAGTAAGTTTCATCATAAGTCACATTATAGGCACTGAGCATCTTTTCTTCACCTAAATCTTCAGCATGGCATGAACTTTTTCTAGAATGGATTATTTGTGTTGGACAAAACCCTTATTTTTAGACAATGACTGTTTATGGCTGGGAACCTTAAGCTATTTGAGAACATACTATACATTTTATTTTAAATATTAATGTGTAAATTCAAAGAACTAAAACTAGGCTAAGCACATAATAAATACAGAGAGATGTAACAGAAGTTGTATTCCAGCAAACTCTAGTGTACTCTTTGTGAAATATTCCATGCTCCTGACAAATTTTTTTATTTATTTAGGTCTGCAATTCTGGCTTTTTTTATTGAAGTTCTCAGTACTTTCAGGTTTCAAACATTACAGTGTACACTCTGATTGCCCTTGAAATTCAGTCTGGAATTCAATTTACTGGGATCATTTTATTTCCCACCCAGAAAAAAAAAAACAGAGTGTACTTTCGTATTAGGGCGTTTTTGAGCAGTATATCCAGTGTTTTTGAAAATATTCTCATTGCAGCCCCAATTTTCCTGAACATAGAACATCAAAATAACACATAAAAGTCCTTTATGGATACCCAAAGCTAGAGAAATAAGTTTGAGCAAGATTATTCTGTATTTGTCTCATTAGTATTTTATCCCTTTGCCATTTTTATAATTTCCACAATTATACTCCAGGCATCAAAAAGCAGCATTTATCTGCTTTAATCTAGAGAAGAAAAATGAAGTGATGATTTCAGCATCATTGTTGCAGCCACTGCTACATAACTTTATAACCTAGCATGTAAGCAGTTTACACTAAGGACAAATAAATACTTACATAGTGTACCTAATGTACATTTGTATTCTAAAATTACATTTTCAAAGCAAAGAGAGCTTCCATAGAGAACAATCTCAATTATTATTCCAAAAGAGCCCCAAAAGGTAACAATTTACAGTAAGAATCTCAAATCTTCCTCCCACTTTCAAGCATATAATTTTAATGAAGCAAAATATTTCTGAGAATAATTTTGTTTGTGAGCATTGTAGGATGAAATGATATAGAGAGGGAACAGAAGGTTATGCAAAGGAAGGGATCAAGGTGCTTTGGACAGTAAAACATTCAGGAAAATAGAGGGATAAGGAGATAAAAAGGGATGGTCATGTGAAAATGACAAATTTTAGAAAAGTAGCCCTACTTCAAATAAGTATTGTTTGTAGAGTAAAAGACTGCATCTGTTATTTGTGTTTGCAGAGCAGAGAAAGAAGGCAAAATATTTTAAAAATCTAGAAAAATGAATACAACCTCAATTATCTGGCTCATTTTTAAAATTGGTATGACAGCTGCCTTTCTCCTCTCTGAAAAAGCATTTTACTCTTTTAAGCTATACCTTTTCTTGCCAACATTTGGATTTTCAGTCCCATTGTAAACAATTTTTGACCTGAAAAATTATAGATGCCACAGAAGGAGTTTTTAAAAGTTCCATAAATTATGACATCTATTTGAAAACTCTCTTTTCCAATTTTTATTTTGTATTTCGTTATGTAAAAGCACACAATATGTTTTGTTCTTGTAGTTGTGCTTCATTATTTTATTTATTTATTTTTTAAAATTTAAATGTTATTTCATCCCAATAAGATTTCTTTTACTCGTATGAAAAAAAAAAATCTTTGGAGAGTTAATTCCTAAAAATCTGACGAGCACTTTTAAAAACAAAACAATATTTTTCTCTATGATTAAAGGGCTTGGAAATATGCTTTTCTAGATAACTTTCACAGACTTTCTGTTATTTAATCATTACTAATGGAAATCATGAATGGCACTCTCACCAATCACCTTTTATACTCCATTATATGTTTTCTAGACCACAGATCCCTTTTCTCAGCTCTCAGCTTTTTCCGAGAACTCAAAAATCTAAACAAAATAGCTAATTTGTCCAGAAATGTCTGAACAGTCCGATCGAGTGTCAGGTTTCTCAGACTATCTTAGAAAGACAGAGATTTTATTTTTCAAGGGCAGCTGTGCCTCCCTTAACTAATGCAAGCTGTTAGAGCTAAATGTTCTTGCTTCCAATATCCATAGTATTCTGGTGATTTTACCTCCTATATGTTTTTAAGGTATTCATGTCTTACACCACTACTATACATAACTTTCTGTGGTACCATCACTTCAGAATTGCATATTTCCACAGAATAAATTGTCAGGATTTTATTTTAGGATACATCAAAGATATTTTTAAATTAAAAACTAAGGTGAAAACTGTCAGTTCCTGAAGGTAGGTCCCTGAATAGACAAATTAGTTTTTAAGTTTGCAGTTTGAAATAAAAAATTCTCATTAAATACTCTGTCACTGACTTGACAACTTAATGGAAAACAGACTAACAAAGAAGCACATATGTGAGCTACTAGAAAATAAAATAATTGCATTTCTAAATGTCTCTCTCAAACAACAAAAGTGTCTTTAATGCAATCAAGTACTGTATTTTGCTTTGTATTTCCCAGATGAATATGCCTATGTAGCCTTTGACTTAAATCGATCAGGATAACACTCTTCAGAGAGACTTGAAATGCAACTTTTTTGGTGGTTTTTCATTTAGAAGAGTATCACAGAGAGCCGTGGGAGATGACAATAGTAGGGTTTTGTTATTTTTTACCTTAAAATGGTGCTTTTTTGTCCAACACCTTCACTCGTATATTATTACAATTTACTAAAGCAAATCTGAATTAATCTAATATTAGTGTTACTCTATTCCTGTTTAGCCAACTGAAGAATCCTGTAACTAACACTTTGTGTTAAACCACAGGAGACAGGAGTATATTTTATTTACTTCTTCCCTTCTTCCAGAGCAAATTTCAGTTTCTACCCAAAGTTTCAAACCTAATTATTTCCTCTACTATTGTCTCACGCCAAATTTTGAGTCTTTACACTACTAAAATAACTGGGGCTACTTAAAGCTGTACTGCAGTCAGTAGAGTCTGCCAGTGTAACCGTAATACAGTGACAAGTAAAGGCACTCTTGCCATGTCTCAACAACTATTTCAGTGCTACTGAAAATCTGGATGGGATGGTCAGTGCTCTTGATAATTTTTTTAAGTGTTTTCTTCCCTCTTTACTCTAAAACATTTGGAAGAGTAGTGAGAAGACTGTTGTCCATCTTTCAGCTTCCAGCTGAGGAGTATTGACCAAACCTGTTTTATTTTACGGTATTCTGAATTGGAGTGGAACTTGATGTAAAGAGACACCACAGTGCTTCTAAATGGATGATGGTGTAGGGATTGGGTTGGTTTGGGGTGTTTTTTGCAAGACGTTTATGGAAATCTGTTCATAACCACGAGAGGGAATGGGAATGAAAAGACTGGTATCTAACCTTGATGGTTACAGTAGAATTATAGTTAATATCCTCTTCCAAAATCACTGTATATTTAGTTCAAAAAGAGATCTGTTGATTTTTCATGTGGCATTGTTTTTTGATAACATTATAACTACAGATATATCAGTCTGATACATTTTTTAATCTGAAATTCCTTGCAACAAGAAATTGATACCTCAGAAGACTTAAAATTCATCCAGTGAGTTAAGATCCATTTTATACACTTAAAAAAAAAGTATTAATCAATTAGAACATCAAAAGAAGTTAAAAAATTCCAAATCACATATTCTTACTGAATCAGGTTTCATTTAAGAGGCCCAAAGTACCCGGAAGGACATATATTTTAGTTCGGTTTGGTCTCTCTTTTTCTGATCATATAATGAATTTACTTGATTCATATAATCAATACTATAAAACTCTGCAGTATATTAATACATGCTGTGTAGTGCCACACTGTATTTTGAAGGGGAATTAGAAATATCTAACCATCTATAGGTGATGAACTTCTTTTAAACATTTGTGCATTTAAAATAGTAAAAAAATGTTAAGATTCTGTATCGCCTCTGTCTTTCATAACATAAAATTGCAGCTGTGACATATTGACTTGTGGACAGCCTTGACTTCACATGTCAACTCTGGTTTAGAGTGGTAGTCATCACATATTTCCAGGTCTACTTTATAAATCAAAAAAAAACCCTTCTTCTGATAATTATCAGTTAAATTATACAGAATTTCTCCATAAATAAATATCTTGGTTTTTTAACCAAGTTTAGCTCCAGGGCCAAGCAAAATATTAATTTTCCTATATTGAGAAAAATAGACGGTTCTTTTGTGTCATTTAAACCACAATGTGAACTTAAACAAGCCTTGAATCTGGCAAAGGAAACAAATCTGAAAAGAAATCTACTTCTGCAACATTTCTAAATACTGTGCTAAACCACTTAGCACAGAGCAAGCCAATGCAGATCACAATGAGCTGCATACTGTAATGAATGACTTTTCTATTCCTGGCACTTTTGTTATTGAGTGGTTTTACTCAGGAGGCAAATCCATTAGGTACTGAAATAAAAATATTTTCTCATGATACTGTCGTGGTGTCTCTATGGAGACAGTGAGCACTAGTTTTGTCTTCTTCATATATTTTAAAAGACCGAGAGAGAAAAGAAAATGTAATTAGACAACATGCATAAACATGGATTTTTATGCCTTTTAATCATATCATACCCTATCATAAAACAAAACATCTTTTGCTTTTAAATCAAATACTAAAAACTGTAGCATAGCTAATTAACTGACCAGAGAGGTCAGATCAGAAAAATGTCTCTGCTAGGTAGTTTTAAACTTTTGCCTGAAAGGACTGAATGATAATAATTAATAGGAAAAGCCAGATTTTTACTTGCATGATAGACATGATTGGAAAGCACATTTAAGCACAGTGTTAATTTAATGACACTCTGAACACTGTTTCTAACAGTAATGTGTGATTAGTATATTTGTGAATGTTCGGAGAAAAAAATTAAATTGAAGGGCCATCATTTTTTTTTCTTGAAGGGCAGGAGGCTTTGTTCAAATAAATAAATAAATGTGGAAATGTAAATCTTGATGGTTGATGTCAAATATTTTTGTTGTAAGTTTATTCCTATATTTACTCCACCATATGTTCTGATGTTAAGCATAAGTTAATGTCATGAGCTAAGTGCTCATAGTCTCTTTGAAGTACAACAAACTTTCATTCATAGCTTTTGTTTATAGAAGATAAAAACATGGAAGAAATTGTCTGTTTAATTCCAGCCTGTCATTTTATTGAAAGTTCTTACTGGCAATTGCTACATTTTCAATACTCGAACTTCCTGTAGATGGATTAATTTCTACAATTTCTTCTTGTAAAAATTTTTTTTCAACATTTTCTCCTTAATTCCTTAACCTTTTACTCCTTAAGCATTAGACTGTTGGATTTTACAAGGTGGAACAATCTATTTTTATTGTATCAAATGTATTTTTTCCCAAAAAGCTTCAAGAAATTTTTAAGTTTCCTCTAAGAGTGATACGGGAAAAATACTTTAAGAGAAAAGATTTCTGTACACTGCTGAGCACTCAAAGCAGAAAGAATCAACAGAATGTTCAATAACATGGTACAGTACTTGATTGGACACAGTAAGTTCTAACTGAACACAGTAAGTCCAATTTAATAACCGGTATTTACTAACTGTCAGAGAGAAAAGATCAAACTGGAAAAACAATCAGCTAAATGAAAAGTAACAAACACAGGTACTAATTCACCTGGTTGATATCTTGAAACTTATCCTTTAATTAACATTAAATATCTGATTTTTATGTTACACAGCACTTCAGGTGGGGAAACCAAAACTGTCTTTACACTATAGAAAAAACCCCCCTAAAATCTGGAAATGTTGTGAGGAGATTAGAGCTCTTTAACAAA
This sequence comes from Pachycephala philippinensis, assembly GCA_013397055.1. Lineage (NCBI taxonomy): Eukaryota > Metazoa > Chordata > Aves > Passeriformes > Pachycephala > Pachycephala philippinensis. Next base: position 93,997 of record VWZT01009098.1, read on the forward strand.
GGTTCATCTCAGAAGTTAACCAAATAACTTTAGGAGCACAGAGGTTACCTTCATCCCACTTTCAAATCTATTAATGTCATCGACAATTGTCAAGATGTAACATTTGCCTTTTTGCCCTTATTGTCAGGTTAGAGTGGGAACAGACCTCTTGATTAAGTGCTTTTTCAGCTTACAAATTCACAGTAGAAAAATGATTGAAATTAAACCCATTGGTGTAAAACACATGATATGCATGACTTTTGTAGAATGAGATACACAGAGAACAGAACAGGAAGTTGCTTAAATGTAGTGAAAAAAATTCTACTCTATTTTCTTTGTAATAAAGCACAATGCAATATTTGCTGAGACTGTCCTGAAACTGAGACTTCTTGTGTGTTCATATACAGACATATGCATTAACATATTTTGCATGTTCAGACTAAAAGACTTGCTAAGATTTGGTTCTTTGAAGAAGTATTCACTGTTATAGATAATTTATTTATAAAAATAAATATGTAACAGAATAGAAGCATGGGGAAACAATGTACCCAGCTGTGTATAAGAAAGGACAGACAGTGCATTGCCTGGGATCCATTAAGATCTGACTGCATACCTATCTTTATAGTTCAGATTTTGTTCCCATTGTACAGTAATGTCCCTTGATATGACAGTGGCTTCTGTTGATGCAGAGGTTACACTTTTTTCCTTCCACAAGTTTATTTTGTGGAAGGAAAAGAAGACTTTTGGATGTTCCTGGTCCTGTGAAGGTCTTTTTGGTTCTCAAGGCCATTTGGGTGCATCAGCCGTGTCACACATCCAGTGAGGCAATGTGTCATTTATAGAACAGATTCTGTTATCTTGCTATGAGAAGACTGTCTTAAGTACATTTCCTTGATAAAAATTTACTTGACAGAGAACACACTTCCAGAAGATGTAGACAGGTAATATAACAATCCACTGTTCCTAAATGAGAAGTTTCAATCAACCTTTCTCCACCAACAGCTACCTTTTGCCACTTCCTTCATATCTCAGACCCTTTCAAGGCTACTGTAAATACTGTTATGTAGGGGGAAATTTTCTGTTTCCTGTCATGATAATGTTAAAAGAGCTTGCAGAAGGGCCAGAAATGTGCAGAATATGGTTCAAGATGAGGAGGAAGATGAAGAAATGTGAGGAAGATTTCCTCACTATGACAACTCTGAGTTATTAGTCCACCTCTACTTCCTATAAAAAAAACAATCTTTGTCATGCTGCAGTATTAGCAATCTGAGCTGGGTATAATGTCCCACTCATTCTAGCATGCTTGAAAGCTTCTATAGCTGAAGTAACACTTATCTTTGAGATGGAAGTCCCAAAGGTGCTACAGAAAAATAGCTTAGTACCTATGAGAAAGATCATAGGTGAAAATAAATTGCCCTTCAAACCTTTTGTCAACTAATACAGATAATAAAGCACAATAGAAGTCAATATACTAATACCTATTAATAAAAAAGGATGACGTTAACAAAAGAGAATTGAATCTTCTTAGGAGGAGAAGATTGTGAGCTTAAACACTAACTATTTCAGGGCATGGATGCAGTTGTGACTCTGGAAGGAGGCAGTACTGAACATGGAATTAGACAGAATGATTGAATAGAAAGAAGGTGAAATAACAGCTGCAAAAAAACAAACCCGGAATATACTGCCCTGAGTCACAGCTTTAGCTACTATAAACTGAGTTACTCCTGATTTAGGAGAAAGCCCTGCATAAATAACAAGTGAACCGAAAAGGAATAAAAGGCTTAACTCCATTTTCTGTATCTGCATGGTGCTTCAGTTGGTCATAACCAAATGTAGAAAGCTATAAAAGGGATCAGTGAGAGCTACTGGGAAAAATGGGCAATTAAGACCAAGTTTGTCCATTGCCTTATCCAATACCTGTGTGAATGTCTAGGCTGGTACGACTGAGAACCTTTCATGTGCACAGGAACTAAAGCAATCATTGCATGAGTCAAACATTTCACACATGCACAGAGGAAATTCTTGTAAGTTTGAACTTGCTACCCAGAGCAGATGGCTGTTTTGCTACCATAACTGTGAAAGTTTCTTTGCTGTAGAAATGGCTGTCATACCAGAATATTTAGTCCTGTGTTTACATGAGAGCTGTACTGGCCTTTCAGCCTAATCTCTTTTCTATATTTTTTAATATTTGTCTACTATATTTGTTGTAGGTAAATTGTAGACTCAGAGAATATATCAATTTGGAAGACATCCATAAGAATCATCAAGTCTGCCTTCCTGGTCCTTGTAAAATTACCTAAAACTGAAAAATACTAAGACATAGGAATAAAATTATCTATATATTCTGGAACTCTGGCAGGCTTGGCACAATGACCCCTTCTCTGGAAACCCTGTTCCAGTGCCTGATCACCCTCTCAGTGAAAAACTGTTTTCTAATATCCAGCCTAAATTTCTCATGATACAGCTTCATTTAATTTCTTTATGTCCTATCACTAGTCATCAGAGATTGGAGATCAGCACCTTCCCCTCTACTGCTTCCCTTGAGGAAGCTGTAGACTGTGATGAAGTTGCCCTCAGCCTTCTCCAAGCTGAACAAACCAAGTAATTCCAGCTTCTCCTCACAAGTTTTGTCCTTGAGACCTTTCACCATCTTTGTAGTCCTCCTTTGAATGCTTTCTAAAAGCTTCATATCCTTCACTTATTGTCGTGCCCAAAACTGCACACAGGACTTGAGGTGAGGCCGCAGAGCAGCAGAGTGGGACAATCACCTCCTTCAGTAAGTCATTAAACATCTCTGCTTTGTCTTTGTCCCTATTTTTAGGTGGACTAACCTCATCAAGTACTAGATCAGTGTTACTTCTAATCTTCATTTTGCTGCTAAAATATGCCAAAAAGCCTTTTTTTCTGGCCTTCACAGTACTAGCCAGGTTGAACTCTATTCAAGCTATGGCCTCATGAATTTTCTTCCTAGAGTGGCAAACAGCCTCTCTGTACTCCTCCTGTGTCACTTGTCCTGGCTTCCAATGGCCATAGACTTTCCTTTTTAACCTAAGTTTTAGTCTGGTTTAAGAAAGTTTACAGCAGCCTGAACCTCTTTAAAGCAAGTAGAAGGTAATGTACTATTGAAAGATGAGAGTGGAAATCTAAGTTTACAAGGGGACAGAATGCAAGCAGAGGAAAATCTTTAAGTACTGGATTAAAGTATCACCATAAAGTCATACTCTGCCATGTTTCATCATGATAGTTTTTTTTTTTTTGTTTCATGAGTGTTCTCATTAGAATAATTTAATCTTCATGCATAGTAACTCACTGACTGCTGCGGATAAACATAATGAAATCTAGTCCTCAGGGAATGAGTGGCATAAACTGGCACTGTCTATGGAATGTTAAAACCATCTACGCTAACAGAAAATGAATCATTTCAGTGTAGTATTCACTTAAGAGAGACATTTATTGTTTTAATAAGACAATAAAATTAATTAAACTAGACTTGTTCTTCAAATTTACCTATAAGCTTATTGTCTTATTTAACAATTCGCCCTTTTCTTTGGACTATGTTTTCTTCCTCCCCTCTTTATCCAGGCCACAAATAGGAAACATCTCTGATTGTTTTCCAAGCCCATGTGGGGCTTTCCAACCCATCTAAAAGAAGTCAAACTGGGAGAAAATGCTTATGATATATGCAGTGACAGTGATGTCTTCTGTCACAATTTTCCTTGTTTAAGATAGTAAAATTGATAGTCTAACCTGATAATATATAAGAAAGAATGATAGTACCCAGGAAAGTTCCAAATGACAATATTCCATTTTCCCAGGCCAGAAATAGAGTTTTTCAAGTGTCCCCTTAGAACTAAAAGAAGGGAGATGCCTTATCTTACTCCGATGTGACTACAAGGACAATATCCGTGGTGTAATGTTTTTTTGTGATTTTCGGAGAGGTCTGGGAGAAGCTTTGTCCAGGAACAGCTGCCATGGAAAATAAATATGTTCATTAAGCACAACTTTTTTCTTTTGTCAGAGATGATCATACATTTATCTCTCTCCCCCCACCGCGCCCCCCCCAGACCCTCATTTCCTCCACGGCACACTTTCTGTGACCTTCAGAATTCAAACATGCAGCCAAGAGCACATATCAAAATGTGAGGGAAACTCATCCTCTTCTGGTAAACTCTGTGGACTCTATAGCTCAAACAGGGGCCCACTGTGTCTCTCTTTTGACTTAGTAGGTAATGTGTGAGGGATCCAAAATGCACAGTGCATTCTAGTGTTTCAGTTGGTTAACTGGCTATGTCATGGACTTTGTTGTTAGCAGTAAGTTGCCTCATTTTGCCTTGAGACAGCGTGAAGTAATATGCAATGAAATATTTGTTTATTACATCCTAAGTAGTCTTTGCTCCTACTGGTATTTACAACAGACATTTCTAAAGGCAAAAAATATTGCTTTACTTTTTAAGAGATATTTACGTATCTTTTCTAGAGTAAGGATCATCCCTGTGTATGAACAGCTGGTAGACATCTGGTCTCATTGAAGGTAAAACTCCCTTATTCTTGGTAACTCAGTAGGATGTTACAGTGCAAAATGTGGTCTTACATTCTACAACCAATGTATGACAAATACACAGAATATTCTAAAGAAGACAAATACACATACTTATTTTCTGGTATTTGACTGTCACCAGACACAATACTCATTAGCTGATTTCAGATACTGATCCACAACTTCTTTCTCATTTATATCTTAATACAAGTAGATTTCCTCTCTACCCCAGATACATTATTTGATTAATAACCTACTGCTAGTTTTATCATTAACTTACTTCAATATTTTACTTCAAATGCGTAAATAGGAAATGATGTAACAATTTCTAGTGAAAACAAATTCTTAATGATAACTGTAATTTACCATTGGCGTCGATAACCTGAAAGGTCCTTTCCAACTTCAACGATTCCATGAGTCTATGATTCCTGTTAAAAACATAAAGCCCTAGTGGTTAGAGTTAAATTCTTCAACAACTTTTGAAAATATGGAATTCTTTTGCCTTTGGCTTATCTGGACCACAGTTCCCAGAGAGAAAATTTGTCCATATTTCACAGCTCATTTTTAGTATGCCTGTTGAAGAGCAATTTCCAGTCGTGCTGTTGCTGCTCAAGTTATTTCATTTTCTGTGGTGTCTCCCAGTATGACAACTTACTGTAACTCTCAGTGAGATTGGTTCTGAGAAAGAGAGAGATGGTTGGCTTCCAGTCACTGAAGTTATTTTCTTCTTCTACCTTTCCAAGCCAACTGTTCTGTTAGCAGAATTCTCTCTCAGCAGGCAGCTGCCAGTGCTGATGCTTAAGTGTTTTTGCTGGTGTGTGCTCTCGTTGAGCCATTGCCAATAACTTTCATGATGCTTCCTCTCTGCCGACCTTTCTTTTTTTACAGAGATTGTAGTATTTTTTCCAGAGAGACTGCAGTATCCCAGACTTGTGTACAGAAATGGCAGAAACTCTGCATGAGTTTCCTGTTGTTCACTCTTTTTTTAATCCATACAGTTTGTAGTCTTTGTTGATTCTGGATTTAATGTAGCACTTCTGTCTACCCCTTCATTACCAAGCATACAGACTTGTATGTTTCTTATGTCTCTTATAAAGAAACAGCCCTTCCTTCTTCTGAAGTCTTAAATTCAGAAATTAACATGGAAGAAATAGTAAAGTTTTCAGTAGAAAGAACATTAGAATAAGTGTCCAGACTGTGGGCTGGTATATATATATAAGATGACTAGTATGATGAAGAGCTTTTAAATAGTATTCTAGTCCTGTGCTGAGCTAAACCTATTTCTCCATTTTACACGAAGTAAAATCTCAGTCCTTTTTCAAGTTCCTGGTGTACTGGCTTTCTCAGTTGCATTTACTTTTACCTAATAAAGATTTTTTGTGTTTTTTCCTACAAAATGGAAAAAACATACAATGCATGTCTGCTGTCATATTTTTTATATATATGGGTTGCCATTTTCTAGTAGTTAAAATCATAAAACCTACTCTTTGACTGGAAGGAAAAAAAACCCCAAAAACTAACTGAATGAAAACATCCATCAAAACTTTAGATAACAGGGCTTTTTTTTTTTCATTTGAGAAGCTTACCCTGCCTAAATTTTGAAAAGTAGAAATTCACAGTTTTGGTCCTGTTCAAGAATACAATACCTATTGAAATTTGAAATGTTAAGATGTTTTGAAAAGTCTGAGTTGGAACTAGATTCTTTGCCTTCTAAAGTCAAAAGTGATTTTTTTTTCCTGGAACTTAGCTGTATTTTATAGAATCTACTGTAAACCAAGTAATGTGGTGATAATATGAATACAACAGGTTATTCATTGTACTTTTTGTCTTTCATAAATAGAAATATGAAAAGGTTGCTATTTTTTCAGAAGATTTGTCTGTTTCTCTTATAAAAAGTAGAATGAGAGTATTGATTTAATGATTCAAGTTGTCCCGTGCAGATGTAAATGTGTTTCATTTACAGCTCTGATTAGAGGCACTCAAATGTTGATGAAATGTTGGTGAAAAATATTCTAAAGTATTTTACTGGATGTTATTAGGACTTTTTTAACAGTATATCAATATATTTTCAACATTTGCAATAATTCCTGGTCAGTTGTTCATCTGGCCATTTCCTAAATCATCCCTTTCTCCTAGAAACTAAGGCATTAGATTCAATGTTACTAATTCCTTAGACTGGGCTCCAGGATTTTTACTATACTTAACGTTTAGCAAATCAAAGTCCCTCTTTTAGGAACTCTGACCAAATATTCTACTGCAATTTCACAGTCTTTCTGAATCATAATTACAGTGAATTAAAAGACCTTCGAGGATTGCTCTAAAATCTCATGTCTATCTTAGCTAAATTCCCCACTCTAATGTTTGCCTGCACAAATCTAACTTTTTCAGATATTTAAGAAAAGCATTTTGGCAATTCTTTTATTGATCAGTACTGAAAAATTAGCTTTGCCAGGGTAAGAGTGAGGGTCACCTGTTATCCCTTGACAGTTCCTGCATTCCTAAGCATATGGCAGTGTCAAACTCACTTCTGTTAGCTCCAGAGAATGCTGAAACAGATATTATGGTGTCACTGTCAGTGCCATTTCCTTAGGTACTTGCTACTGTGCAGCTCATCACAGGTTTTTCTGCAATCTCCTGATGAAACCCACCAAAGACATGCAAAGGAACAATGTTTAACCAGGGTGGCCATGCATTAATTAGCAGCTTGATATAAAGAGTTTTGTAAATTTCACATATTCATTTAAATGTATATCTTTCGTGTATCTTATTTGTATCAATTTTGCTGACAATATATAAATCATAAATCTCTTTTATTGCACCTTCTCTGGATTCATAATTTTAAAAAGAAATTGTAAGTTTCTTCATTGAAGAATGTTAGAAAAGTTTACATTCTTTTTCCTAACAACAAGACAGCACCAGACTTCAAGTAATATCCTGGCAAGAAGCTGTCATGTCAATCTGTGCTGTATGTGAGTAGTGAAGATAGGACTCAATAGGGAAAATTTAGTAATCAATGACAAGTCAAATACAGAACAAAAATAATCTAATTCCTCATGACATAAATTTATTTCCTGCCAACTCACATCTGGATTCATCCTGGATCAACTTCATTCATCTTTAACAGAGCTATCACAATTCAGAAATAAAATAAAAATAGCATAAATGATGTGTCTAGTGAAAAATGGAGGTTACAGGATTAGCCATTTAGTGACAGCTTTGAAATATTTATTCTGTTGAATACCACGTTGAATGCGTTTACTTGAACTACATTTATGAAGTTTTTCTGGTAAAATCACTTAAGTGTGTGCAAAATATTCATGGAAATCAAAATTTGGGATCAACATTAAAATGCAGGTAACACCTATCATTGCGAGGACTCACAGCAGGAAATGAACCATTTTCCAAACACTCACATAAACAATAATCACTATGAATGGAACACTTAAATGACAAGACAATTTCTGTAGTTACCAGAACTGAACCAAAACTGAAGTTACAGATTCAGGCAATGAAGTTAGTTTAATTCAAAATAGCAAGATTTTTATTCTTTATAATTGAGGTCACAAGGGTAGAAAAAACTTATATAAATTGTGACACACCATGCTGAAGGCCATGGGATCCATGATCAGTTCTTGCTCAGCTGAAGTGGTATTTTTCTGAGGCTGTTCAAATACTAAAACTTATGCTAACTGACAGAAATAAAGATGCTTTTTATTGCTTATAAAAAGTCCATTACATGAAATATGAATTTAAAAAAACACTATTTTGAAATTAGATTGAAACTCTGGTGCCTGTACCTGCTAGGAAATGTTTGTTTAACATTTAAATTCTGTTACAAATCATGTGCTTTAATTTGAATTTAAGTTGCTTTCAGTTCAGTCTATTACCTTTCATAAACTGCATCCTGAAGTTGTAGATATTTTTGTGACTGTTCAGTTTCCAAACATTCACTGTACAAGCTACACATTTTAATCCAAAGAAACAGTAATGTAAATTTAACCTGAACTAAGTCATAAAGAAAATACTTCAATTTTAAATCAGTTTGATAAGAGACTATTTGAAGTACTGGGTCTCAGTGATATGTTTGGTACTGACACATATGCATATAATTATCTAAACCTCTATCAGCAAAGAATATAACTATTTTTACAATAAAATTTTATTACTTGCCCTCTGATCTTACTGATGGAAAAATCTGACCAGAAATACTGAAGTGAGAAATGGCCTTTCATATTTTTTCACTCTAACAATTAAGAGAAGGTATTATTCCATATAAAATAGTGTAAATATTATTATGTGGATAAAAGGAAATGAGTGTCTGTATGTCCTGAGGAAAAACTTTCCATCCTTCTTCTAATTAATTCTTAAACTTCATGTGGCTTCAAGGCCTTTTTAAACATTATTCCAAAGATTTCTCACAATTTTACAAAGAGGACGTTCGAGTGGAAAACTTCTTGTGCTTTGAGGGGTTTTTTAGTTCTGTTCATATTCCCTCCTTTTAAGATTTTCACTGTAACTAACATTGAACTATGATTCAAAAGATCTTATACTGGTACAGGTTTTTCCAAAGAAATTTTGTCAAATCCTGACATTTTCTTGCTTCCTCCATTCTTATTTAGTTCTTTCCCACTTTGCATGATCCATGTAAAATGGGTTAATATTAAAGAAAATCATGAAAATGAAAAGTTCTTTTGACTGCCAGTGGTAGCTGCTGAGACAAATTTTTTTTGTCTACATATTTTCTCATGTTTAAGACCATAGGAACTGCAGGAAATATTGTCATCCTGCTCCCTATTCAGCTCCCTACTCTGTGTCTGCAAGTGGAACTGCTATCATAGCATTGGCTAGATATATATTTTAAGGAATTTTAATGAGGGATCATTCCTGCTCTCCACAGTTTTCTTCCTGTTTCTTCCAACAGCACGAAACTTCAGATTGCTCAGACTAAAGGATGTGTTTTATACATATAGTGCTCATATTGTACCCAAATATGAAAATTAACATGTGTAGTTGTAGCTTTCCACTGTTGCAGTGTCACTCACATCCAACACCAGAAAATATTTTATCCAACACCAGAAACTATTTTTTTCCCTTTTTTTCTTTTTTTTTCCCTTTTTTTTTTCAAGACAACAGAACATGGTTATGGAATGATTTATAATGATTTCTTATAAAGATGTGATGTCTATGGTTCTTGCTGTCTTTACAGTCATTGACTAGACAAAAAATTTAAAACTCTTACACCAAAACAAAAGTGTCCTTTCTTGCGGATTCTCCACTATTATATTTACCTTTCTTCTTAATTTTCCTGTTTCATGCTTAGTTGTTTTTTCTTCTTCTTAATGTGTTTAGAAACAGAATGAAATAGAATGGGAATGTGATATTAGATGGAAAAAACACTTACCCATTTTTCTTAAGTCAGCAAACCTGAGTGTGACAGTGGTCAAGCTTAACAAGAAACTTGGATAAAATTGAGCTCTTTCAAAGTAATCCTTTTTTTTTTTTGCTTTCTATGTGATAAGCTCTAACTCAGACTCCTAAGTAGAAGGCAGTGAGAGCAAATAGGAAGAGGGCAGATAAAGATGTCCTCTTATCTCAGCAGAAGCTTGCTGATGAGGCATGTCTTGTATCTTCTGGCTACTGAATTTGTATGCATATTTATACTTGTGCACCATCTTATTTCTACAGCATGCTGTCAGCTTTGTCACATGAAATGAAAAGAAGGTTAGAATATACATTATTTAGTCCCATATAAAATAGTTGGTCATAGTTAGCCTCATACTGAAGAATGCTGAGAAACTGCAGAAAATGTGTTTTGATTGTTGAATTGTTGAAGACAGAAAGTATCTTTCAGAGTATGTAGATACTATATATTGGAAGCCTCGGGGTAGATATACAGCAAGTAGGAAAAAGAATCCAACACAGCCCACGCTAGGAACATGTGAACCTTTATGCTAAATATGTATGTGTATACATTCATATTAATTTATTACTTGCTTGTGGCAGTGTAGGTTATGTCAAGGCTGTAAGCTCGTCAGAATTGCGATTGTATCTCATATGGCTTGTGTATTATAAAATCTATAATCCTGGTAAATAATGAAAAGTGATGTAACTAGTAGCAATTTCTTTGGCACTCTGGTTAGATAGTTTTTCAGCAGTTCATTAGGAAATATCAGGTACACCACTCCAGAAATGTTTATAATTTTGCGGATCTCTTAAAAATAGCTCCAATTAAAAGTGTTCATCTGGTTTTCTCTGAAAATGAACAAGCAATTCTTTTCAAACTGTACCTGTTTTAAATCAAACTCCCTAGCACTGAAACTTTTATGAAGACACCTTTTAAGACACCACGTCTTTGACTTTTCACTGCTTCAAAAACAGAAGTACAATTGTCCTGGGTTTAGCTGGGAAAGTTAATTTTCTTCCTAGCAGCTGGTACAGTTCTGTGTTTTGGATTGAGGATGAATAATGCTGTTGATAACACACTGATGTTTTAGTTGTTGCTGAGTAATACTTGCCCTAAGTCAAGGACTTTTCATTTTCTCTTGCTCTGACAGTGAGCAGGAGCAAAAAAAGCTGGACAAGAGCACGGCCAGGACAGATGACCCAAACTGGCCAAAGCGATATTCCACACCACAGAACATCATGTCCAATGTATAAACTGGGGGCAGTCGGCCAGGAGGGGCCATTCGCTTCTCAGGGACAGGCTGGGCATCCGTCAGCAGGTGGTGAGCGATGGTAATGGGCATCACTTGTCTTGGGTTCTACTACTCTCTTTTTGTTATTTCCCTTTTAATCTTCATCATTATTGTTATTATTGCTATAGTTGTTATTATTATTGCTACTGTATTTTTCTTTATTTCAACTATTAAACTGTTTTTATCTCAGCCCACAGGTTTTACCTTTTTCTGATTCTCCTTCCTGTCCCACTGGGAGAGGAGAGTGTGGAGGGGAGGAGTGAAGGAGTGAGTGAGCAGCTGTGTGGTGATTAGTTGGTAGCTGTGGTTATACCAAAGCACCTAGAAGGCCAAAACTCTGTTACAAGAAGATGGATATACTAATTTATTTCCTTTTATAACTGGGTAGGCAATGTCAGTCTGATAATTTCGCTAGAAGATGCCAGTGGGAACTGAGGCACATTTTATTCTCAAAGAAACTATGTCATCTGCTTCCCATGCTATTATTTTTATGTGGCTGCTGACTTTGCTTTCCTGTATTCTCTATCAAGTGTTAATGCCAGGACTGGCAGCTAAATTTCTTCTGATCTTCTTCAAAATGAATAAAGGCAACATGTGTTTCACCTTCCAATCCTCTGTTATCAAGGCACTATTGGAGCAGAGTTTTATTCAGAAAACCTTGGACTGACAATTCTGGAGAAAAGCCCAGTCTTTCTATCTTTTTCCTACTTCTGGATGAAACCAGTCTCATGGAGGTGGTGCTGTGATGATACTAACTGAAACAGAGCAGGGTAATCTTTCACCTCCATGCCAATGTAGAATTGTGAGGAAGGGATTTGGAAGGTACAAAGAGCTAAGAGCAAGAAAACCTGAGCACTAGTGGGATGAGGAAAGGAACTGGTTGATGATGCCTCCTAGATGATTCTGACTACTGCTTACGGGTGGTTTGAGGTGTAGGAGCTTTTCAAATAAAATGGTTTATTCGTTATTCGGCATCACATTCAGGCAGATTATGGAAATAAATACAGAGCAAGAAAACTGAGGGTTCTTCAGCAGTCATATCAGTCCAGGTTTTCCATACTGCATTTCAGTGTTTTCTTTTCCCCCATGATGCAGTTCTTGGTGATCAGGGCCAACATTAAGTACTCTATGTTTCTTAGATATCTTCTTTTCTTTTTTTCTTCATGTTATATTGATTCTTTATGTAATGATGCTGTTTTCTTACAGATATTTTATCTACTATAACTTCAGCTTAATATTTAGCTGCTGTTAAAGGAAACATTTCTTTCATTCCTTGGAGTCTACCATGGACATCTTGGAGTTAGGTATTTTAGTGAATATTGCTGTTCTACAGAAGAAATTCAATGTTTGTATTCTAATATTTGTCTTAGCATCTTTTAGAATGGTATTTTAAAATATAACTGCTGAGAAGAACTTTACCTAAAGGTTCAACCTAAGTTGAAGAGCACTCAGAGATTCCTTGTGAAAGGTACTACAGGATTGTACTGTGGTGTTGCTATAACTCAGTTGGACTTCTGAATGTCCTTTGTAAGTCCCATTTCAGAATGAAATTATGATTTTTCTTCTTTTAGTAATACTTAGACATTTCATCTTGTATTTCAGTAGAGATTTCAAGCTACTATGTGTACTTATGTAACAAAAGCAGGTAAATCGTGTACTTTTATGACCAAAGAAGTATTATCTGTAGAAGTGCAAAACCAAGTTTATTTTAAAAGAGACAGAAGACACTACCTACCAGGCATCAAGATGTAAGCTTCAATTATCTTTTCCTAATTCAAAACTCTCTGAAATCGAGCATTTGCTTATTTATTTTCTTGAAGCTGTTATCAGGTAAAAAAATCTTCCATCATCTATTTCAAAAATAATGCTTTCTGCTTATTGCATCAGTCTCCTGTCTAAAACATCAAATTTTTTTTATATTTATGTGCAATTTAGATGTGTGCTTATCCACTTCTTGAACATAATAAATTACAAACACTCCGGGATGATTTGCCTTTCAATCTTCATTTTAGGAGATAAAGTTACTTCTTGCAGCTTCTCAGTGGACATGCGATTTTTTTTTCTTGCACAAATAATACTGAAATTAGATAATAAAGGACCTTCACTGTTTAAGTGTATATATATATACACACAGATTTTAAAAGATATGCATTTATTAATACATTTTGGAAGTGAAGGGAAATCTATAATGCTGTTTTATTTTGAAGGGCTTAGTGATCTGAGGTAAAATCTGAGACATTGTAGGCATTGATATGAAGGTTTTTGCATTCTAATAAAGATTACAGAGAGGAGCTAGATTTAGCAGCACTGAAACAAAGCATTGCCATATTTGTTTCAAGGTATTGAGTAAGTTCTCTTTCGGCTGAGCTCATTTTTTTTTTCATCTTGGGCTCCACTCTAAATATTTGGATTAGTCCTACAACATAACTGTTATCTAAGTTTTGAAAAATAATTGTATTGCTTTCTGAGAAATGAGCATTTGTGACTTTCAAGATATCTAGATGGGACACATCACTTAGTAGCCATCTGTATAACGACACTTCTCACAGTATGTTATCACTGACGTATTCTGGTATTTCATACCAAAGTAATTATAATTTATCAGCTAAAAGCTGAGGTTAATTAAATACAAGGTATCTATCTACTGCATACCAGTGTTAATGGCTGCAGAATGCTAGATATCTGGAGCACTGCTTTATCTTGTGATTTTACTGTTCTACCATTAATAGTACAAACTAAATCAGCATATTTAAATTGTAAAAATTATGTCCAAAATAGTATCAAGAGATTCATCTAAAGACCCATTAACAGAGGAAAGAACATTGTTTCAGTGATATGAAGTCTTGCAAAATAGAAAATTGCTGTGTCCAATCTGTGATCTGTGAAACTCAAGAGAATTGACAAGTGAAGTTTACAGATAAGGCGTCTTCAGAAATAACTCTCTATTTATTAATCTGATTCTGCACGGAATCCTTGCCTGAGTGAGTGAACAAAGACTGAGTGGAAAATTTTGAAGTCTCTTTCACTATCCAATATAAAGCATTTCTATTTTGAGCACCAAAACTTGTATTGCAGCACAAAATGCTCTTGCAAATTCTCATACCAAAAATGTAGTTTCACTATTTATACCACCCTGTGTTTAGCCTTTAACTTAAACAATGCCTTTAAAATCTCCATTACCCAGGGCTGCCTTTCCTTCTGCTTGATCTCTTTCAAATGCCCTTTACCCACCAGGTTCAGCAGCCAGCTCTGTTAGCCCTGCTGCCTTCACCTGCAGAGACTCAGCTGCAGTGCTTTGTGGAAGCTGCTTCTCCCACCTGCAACAGTCAGCAGGAAATGCTGCTGAAAAGGATTGTGAAACCTCATTCATTTTGCATGTATAATCCGAAGAGCGATTCCTACTTCTCAGAAAAAAGGTGTTTGTTGTTTTTATTTCAACAATATTTTTTTCTCTGAGGTCTCTTGGATAATCTGAGTTATTGCACTGTATACAAGGCTAAAAAGAGTAGATGGTGGTGTGGTGATGGTGTTTAGTTATGAGTTTGGAGCTTGTGTGGGGTTGCTTTGAAAAAGAAAAGAATTTTGCTTTCTAGTTTCAGTTTGTGTAAGTATCCAAATTAAAGGACAACTGCAATCACACAAGAAATTCTAGATCTGTTTTCTTATGTGACTACAGGTGCTTGGGGTCGTCTATTTGGGTCTTGGTTTGCTGTACAAAATCACAGAATTGTAGAACTGTTTAGGCTGGAAAAGACCTTCATGATCATCGAGTCCAACTCTTACCCAAGCACAACCAAGTCCAGCACTAAACCAAATTCCAAGCTCCTCATCTACGTCTTTTAAATATCTCCAGGGATGGTGACTCCACCATTTCCCTGAACAGCCCGTTCCAATGTTTGACAACCCTTCCGGTGAAGAAATTTTTTTATAATATCCAAACTGAACCTTCCCTTGTGCAACTTGAGGCCATTCCCTCTTGCTTGTTAGTGAGGAGAAGAGAGACTTCACTACAATCTTGTTTCACATTGTTGTAGAGTGCAATAAGGTCCCCACCTCAATTCTCTTTTTCTCCAGGCTAAACAACCTCAGAACTCTTAGCTACTCCTTCTGAATCTTGTGCTCCAGACCCTTCCTCAGCTTTGTTGCCCTTCTCTGGACACACTCCAACACCTCACTCTCTCTTTTGTAGTGAGAGACCCAGAACTGGATACAGGATTCGAGGTGTGGCCTCACCAGTGCCGAGTACAGGGAGA
>VWZT01009103.1:5628-18591 GCA_013397055.1 Pachycephala philippinensis
TTACCTCCATGGATTTCTGTGACCTCCATGGATTCCTTTACCTCCATGGATTTCTGTGACCTCCATGGATTCCTTTACCTCCATGGATTCCTTTACCTCCATGGATTCCTGCAGTCTCCATGGACCCCTTTGCCTCCACGGATCACTCCTCAGGTGCTCAGCACTCCTGCAGCTCAGACCCTTTGGCTGAAACACTTTTTCGAGCTGAGCTCAAATGTAAACAGCAAACTGACAAAACAGCTTCCTTCCTTCCAGCTGTACTTCCTGCCGTCTAAAAATGTGCAGAAAAGTAACAATTGCAAAGAAAAAACCTGGAAAAAACCCTGTAAGAACTACAGGTATGAACTTTTACTCCCTGTTGGCCACAATTAATAATTCCCATTCTTATCTAAACAGTGGTGAAATATTATTAAATTCATAAAGGTCAGCAAACATGTGAAATCTTTTTTTTATCTTAGGTAAATAACAGAAAAACCCAACTCAATCCCAAAGCAAGTTTGTAATTGCACATAATAGCTTTTGCACATAATAAATGGACTTATTGCTTAATAAATATAGTTCTGATTTTTGTTAGGTCTTCCTTCAACTCATTTTGCATCTCCCCAGCCAGTAGAGGCCCTCCTGCCCAGCACAGGACACCCACTGCTCCCCTCTGTAGGTCTCTTTCCTTTTTTTGCAGCGGTGGATAGACTTTATTCTTTTTAAAGTGTTTTAACACCTTTATTTTCTTCTGTGGGTTTTTTTTTTTTCCCAAAGACCTGGAAGATGTGTACTTGTGAAATAACATCATCAGTACTTCACTAAGTCTTGCTCCATCATCTCTTATTTCACTCTGTGCAANATAAACGGGTTCTGATTTTTGTCAGGTCTTCCTTCAACTCATTTTGCATCTCCCCAGCCAGTAGAGGCCCTCCTGCCCAGCACAGGACACCCACTGCTCCCCTCTGTAGGTCTCTTTCCTTTTTTTGCAGCGGTGGATAGACTTTATTCTTTTTAAAGTGTTTTAACACCTTTATTTTCTTCTGTGGGTTTTTTTTTTTTCCCCAAAGACCTGGAAGATGTGTACTTGTGAAATAACATCATCAGTACTTCACTAAGTCTTGCTCCATCATCTCTTATTTCACTCTGTGCAACATTCTCAATTTTCTTGCTATACTTATAGCCTAAAAATGCTCGTTTTCAGTCTTCTTTGTGGTCCACATTGTCATTAACCACCCATGTTGCAAAGAAATATATAACGTTTTGTAGAAAAATAGTAATTTTATTAGTTCAAAAAGGTATCATATAAAGTTTGTACTGGCTTTCATCTCATTTTCAAACAACTATGTCCTTAAGAGTGAGCTTGGAGGTTTTAACTGATGAGATATTATTTACTATTATGTACAGAACTGAGACTCATTAACTGATACAAATTCAGAAGGAATACATATCCTTTTGCTCCTTGGTTAAGCACTGTTTCTACACTGTCTCATAAAGCCAAAATAACAGGATTATAAATTTTGGTAAGAAAGGCTGAAAACATTCTTCAAACTAAGGCTGGTTTTCCATTGTTTTCACTATTATAAATCCTTACATTTAGGCCAGAGACAGAAAAAGGCAGAAGATATATTTAAAAAGTAGTTTTCACAAGGGTAAAAAATCTCTCTAACAATACAACAGGGTCCCAGCACTTTCAGAGATGTTTTATCAGTCAGTGCTCTGTTTCCAAAGTCCTTGTCAAATCGCATCCACGCCCCTGGGATCGGAGCCCCTTTGCTGTGCAGAGCTTTGGCCACATCTCTCCAGCATGTCCTGAGTGACCTGGAAAAGCAAACACCAAAGGTTTGGTTAAAGGAGACCTGACAGTGAGAGATGCATTGCAAGAGGTGGTAAAAATAATCACTATAATGTATATTAAATGGAAAGAAAACCAGGGGAAGACTCACAAACAGAATCCCCAGGTGCCCTCAAAAGCCAGTTCGACAACATAACAAGGAGCACGTCAGCCTGGTCCCAGCAGTGTGTGAAACACCAGAGAGCCAGCAGTGAAACCACTGCAGCCAGGAGCTTTCCCATCTCTCTGGCTCAGAAATGTCCCCAGCCCCCAGCACGGGGCTCCTCGGGACGTGCCACCGAGGCCAGCCCCACCTGCCTCCCTCAGCACAGCTCTGAGCCCAGCCTGGCTTGGTGGAGGGTGGAACCGGACCCACCTGGCACAGAACAAACACACAGAACCCCCCAGCACCCGCAGGGGTGGGATGTGAGGTCCATCCAGTGGCATCACACCCGAGGCTGAAGGACAACCCCCAGAGCCTGCACAAGAGCCCAGACACGAACCTCTCCCTTGGCCTATCCCCACCTGAATGAACACTTTAGCTGCCATTTAGCACAACTCATCTGTGCATTTGGTCTCGTGGAAGGTGTTCCTGCCTGTGGCAAAGGGGTTGGAACTGGATGATCTTTAAGGTCTCTTCCAACCCAAACCATTCTTTGATCCTATTTCAAAAAAAACCCAAACACCAAAACAATCCCAAACCCACACAGAAACAATTTAAAGTACCAGATGTGTCTGCACTCCTCATTTAGAGTTTTTCAAATGTTCTTTGTCTCTTGCCTCCATGCTCTTTGCTGTGATTGTGTCAGACTTTGCTGGCTCACAAGAGCCAAGCTAATAAAGTCTCCCCAAGAACAGCTCCTGAGGGCTCCTTCCTGCACAGGACTGTGGGGACAGGTGCCTGCAAAACTGATGGGATCTCAGCAAAGGTCTCTCTGCTGGATCAGGGGCAATAATCCTGCCTGCCTCCCCTGCACGGGGATGTCTGGCAGCAGTGTGGTGAGCTGGGGCTTGCTTCTGTGGAGGTACAGGATGCAATTAGCAATTTATTCTTTATTCTATTAATATTTCTTTATGTTTGTGCTTATTTCCTTACTAATGGAAATTGATTTCTGCTCAATTTTAAACATTTGCAGTTAAAAGGAGCCTCCTGCTTCGCAGAATAACTCTGAGGGGTTCCAAACCCAGAGCTGAGAGCAGAGAGCCACCGTGCTAACTCTCACTCAGTGGGGCAGTGCTGGCCCTGAGGTCACCCCACGAGAGGAGGCAAATGGGACTGAGAAGGATGAGCTGCTCCTTCGGCCCCATTACCCCTCTCGCCTGCACCTGCACCCTTCCCTCCCTGCCTGCACTTCCACAAAACTCCGAGAACTTCCACCCCGCTGCCCACCTGAGTGCTCTGCAGCACTGCCAGGTGGAAACCCCTGTAAATTCTGGGAAGTTTGAGCCCAGCACTTGCCAAATCCAGTCTTTGCTGGCAGCTGCAGCCATGGGAGCCTCTGTCCGAGCCCTGGGAAGGGTGAGCACGGGCAGCAGAGCTGGACTCCCCAGCCTTGGCTGGATCAGCCACGATCCCCATCCTGTCCTGCAGGTCTGCACTCCTCAGGATAAGGCAGCTCAGAGAAAATGCACACTGATGTATGTTTTCCTCGGAAAACAATGTTTTCTTAAAGATTTCATAGAATCATGGAATCAGTAAGGTTGGAAAAGCCCTCTAAGATCACCAAGTCTGACTCCACATCTGCTGTCAGGCTGGCTCATCAGCAAGGTGGCCCTTAGGTCTCTGAGGTACTACAAGAGCACAGCAGAGAATATTAAAAATGAGGTTTGGAAATTTAAACCTGGAGTTACTCACCTGCACCTGGAGAACTTCCGAGCAAGTGCTACATTGGCCCCTGGGAGAGCAGCAAGTGGGGTTGGTCCCTAACCAGTTCCAGTGCACCCCAGAGAGGTGGCAGCAGCATCCCCGAGCACCCTTCAAGCCTTTTCGGAGTGGTGCCAGTTTGGGCTCTTTGCTGTGGGCTCTGGAGAAGCTCAGCCATCTGCATCATTTCCTGTGTGTCCATTCCCATCGTGTTCTGGCAGAGCTATGGGCCACTCAAAGCAGAACTTTTTATCCCCTCACAAGAATGTTGGTTTAGCCTAGAAATATGGAACAGGAGGGGACTCTAGAGCTGCCCACCACCCTGCTGCTGCAGCCAAGCAAGGCAAATAACCCTGCTCAGTGTTTATTGCATTGGCTGTGTCAGTCACAGCCGCATGGCCTTGGGCACAAGCACATCCCTGGGACAAGCACTGATACAGACAATTATTCAGAGGAGAATGAACCATTCTGATGAACCCGTGCCCACGTACCTGGCAAGGTTCCTGAGCAGTCTGAGATTGCACTCTAGAGGAGTATTGCCTGTATTCCTCAAATTTCAGGTGTATAACAAGAGAATTTGTTAAAGGCAGGCTGAGAATCAGCTTTTAGTATGCAGAATTTAGTAGACTTTTGAAGTTAATGTAACTTGTAGGGTTTCATATAGAGAGTCAGAAAGCACAAAAGTCTGGGATTTGTTTGCCACATTTTTTTAAAAACCCTTAAAAGGTTTAAACTTGTTTAAACCTTAAATAAATCCCAAATTAAACACATATCATTATCATCAAAATTATAGTTGTCCTGTACCTGTGCAAAAATGTGGGATAATGAAAGAAAATGTAATAAAACTGTAACATCAAGGCAGCACTCTGACAGCTCCACAGGATTATAGGGAGTGTTTGCTTTAACATCTCCTTGGCAAATTTCATGCCCTCAGCACAGTTCCTCTCAAAGCAGTAACACCCCGTGTCCCCATCCAGCAGCACTGGGAGCAGAGGCAGCAGCTGATCACACACCTGGGTCCCGAAACACTGAAACCACTCTGAACATCCCCTGGGAGCCGGCGTGAAGGACGCAGGACCTGCCTGCACCAAACACCAAACACCAAACACCAGATAACAAACACCAAACACCAGACACCAAACACTGAACACCAAACACTGAACACCAAACGCCAGACACCAAACACCAGACACCAGATAACAAACACCACACACCAAACACTGAACACCAAACGCCAGACACCAAACACCAAACACCAGATAACAAACACCAAAAAAACCACCAAACACCACACACCACACACCAAACTCCAAACACCAAATACCCAACACCAAACCCCAAACACCAACACAGTGACCAGCGCAGGGCCCAGGGTAGAGGAGGCCACAACCCTGAGACCTTGTCCAGTGTCCACAAGCTATTTTTAGAAAAGAGGAGTTCCAAGAACTTCACTGAACCCCACAATGGAGAGCATTACCAGCATCCCCAGGCAACAGCAAGGAATGTCATCTCTGCCTCCCCCTCCTGAACACAGCAGCCCATGGCATCTGTGTGCCAACACCATGGAGCTGTTCTGAGCCCTGGGGTTCCTAAACATCCCAGTCCATACTGAGCTCCCGCTGTGTCAAAAGATCAGTGCTGTTTTAGGGTGGACTGTGAGTATGATTCCCATTTTGGCATCACTAACCCTATTGGTGCAAGCATGTACCAACCCCAATTTTTCTGAGTCCCTAAGTAAGTATGATGCCTTCCCTTTGAAATGAATTACGGGCAAAGATGAGCTCATTAAAACAAAAGAAGAAGAGAACAAGCAGTACAACGCAGTAACTGCATGCTTGCTATTTCCCAGGGACTGCAGAGACAGAGACCCCATCTGAAATAAAGGAACCCATTCTCAATAAATAAACCAGCAGTGCACTGGAATGAGCCAAGCAAAGATGACTTTTACAGTTATACATAAGTATGTGTCCTACTTTTTCTGAACGTGAAATAAATAACCTTGATGCAAAAGGGGCAATGCAAATATTACAAATCCTATTTCCTGTTCTTCTCTCTTCCAAAAGAAATGTAAGACTTGTTCATAAGTAAAGGTGCTTATACATATCCATGTCTGCTAAGCAAAACACATAATCATTAGAACTAGTCTAATTTCAGTAAAAAGAATATTCTGACAGTCACAAATTTATTCCTTATGATTTACAGCTCCATGGTTTTATCTTCAAGTGAAATATTTAATTTCTTCTTATATTGAAGCATCAAAACCATATAATTAATATGTAGTCAGGCTAATCCTTAAGCGCTATAAATCAGAAGCATTATATAAACAAAAGTGTCGTCTTGAACAAGATTGGGAATGCACAAAACTACTTATATCCCACTTTTATAATGATGCAGTGACTCAGAGCAGATAGAAAATGATTAGTTTTCCTTCCAAAGTAGGAAATATTGCTTCCATCTGTAAAGTATAATATTGTGATGTCATAAAGTTTTCCTAAACACTGAATTTACCCTTATTCCCTCTCAATCATTTTAAAAGAACTGCTCTCTCTTATAGAGCTTGGATTTAAATCACAATAACACACCAAGAAGATGAATGACAGTGCTGTTGGATATGGCTAAAATTGGATCCTTCAGCACAGGTGAATGATGAGACAGCGCTTCTCTTCTTGATATATTTTCTTCTTCTATTAGTTTCCTTCCATGGCTGGGATTTCAGTTTGAATTTTAATGTATGCGGTTGCTGCTAATCTTAGTGTCTGATTTTTTTCCAGCGCCCTCTTATTGTATAGACAATTCATTCTCCAAAGCAGTAATACACTGAGGCTTGTGACTGCCCAGGAGATAAAGCAATTCAGAATAAAGTTAGAGCCAGCTCTGCAGAAAGGCACAGACAACAGGTCAATATCCTCAGAACCAACGCCTCGCCACACAAAAATGCACACATTCAGATCAGCGCAGAGGCGCTCCCTCAGAGGGCTCCCACTCCAGACAGCAGCGTCACTCTCAAGTCACCAGGGACACATGAGGGGCACATCCAAATTCATGGCTTCAGGTTTTATTGAAAGGGCAAATTGCAGTGTGTTTCCTGGTTTACAGATCTGCCACAGATGCACACAACCCAAATTGCAATCAATGCCAGCAGTTCAGCTAAGCACTCAGATAACACCCCCCAAAGCCAGTTGTTCCTGGGAAACCATTCAGAGAAAGAAATTGGTTACCTATTTTTCTAGGAAGCAATTTTTCTGATGTGATTTTCACAGGGTCCTTGTTTCACTTTTCTATCTAAAAGCCTGATGAAGTTGCATAACTTCTGCTCCTGCTTAATTCTGGAAATGTGAGAAAAAGTTTATTAGAAAAAGTTAATCATATCCTTGTATGATACAAGGTTAGGTGTTAAAGTTGGGGTAAAAGTTTGAGAGGATTTTTCATCAAAATGGAGCCAACTCAGCCTCTGTGAACTGTCAGATACTCACATAGGGCATGAGCTGAAACCCACTCTTCATTCCCAATGTGAGCATAATGGAGCCCAAGGACAGAGATGGGCAATTTGAAGGGCAGCAGGCAGCTCTGTTCTTTGTGAAGCAACTGTTTTTACTGTTTTGGCATGTGAAGAGTGAATCTGGTGGAATTTGTTAAACACTCACTTTCTCATTGGGAACTGTAAGCCCAAGCAGAGGTCTTGAAGCAGAGCATTGGTTTCTGCATCGAGGATGATGGTGTTCATTAGGACTGACATCACCTGAAAGAAAATTCAGACAGTTTACATGAGTATGGATGCTGTTGTTAAACTGCGTGATGTGCTGAGAAGGAAAAATGCACGAAAGCTTTGCTAACCATGCTGAAATCACTGATGTTTCCTATATGAACATGGTGTTGCAAAAGTCATTCTTCCAAACAAGTATTTCCATAACCAAAACTACCAGGTGAAGAAAGTTAAAAAAAAAATGAATGCCAAAGTTGAAACAAAACCAAGTATGAACTGAGATTTTGAGCAGTGTTAATTTGAGGTACAGGCTCTGAAGTTCACTCTGGGATTTTCCCCATTTCACGTTATTTCCAGAGAGTAATACAGGTGTGCCCAGAAATCTGTACGAGTTTTAAACGAAACCCAGGCTGCTCTTCAAGATCCTGGTTTTCTCACATCCGCCTTTCTCCGTGTGTGACACTGCCAGGACTGGAGAGGAACGCTCCCTATTTCAGCCAAGGCAATTGTGATTGCAGCAAGAGGTCTTTAAATCTGTACCCTTTCCCCCACAGTTACAAACCCAGCCTTGGAGTTCAGACATTTTACTTTACTTCTGTGACTTGTTTCACAGAGCTCCATAGGAGGGATAAAGCCACTTCATCAGCTTTGTAAAGCTCTGAGATCTATCAGCTCACACAATTAGGTTCTGTTGGCACCTAAACAGAAGCTGCACAATTCACTTTGCCCACTGGCTGGCACACCCCTAGAGCCCCATGAAGCTCTGACTCTGAGCCCTCTTCTTGTTCTGCTCTGCTCCTGTACCTCTGGTGTGTCTAGCTGGGAAGGGTAAGACTTATTTTAGGGATTGGCACCATTCTTGTACAAAGAAATTACAAAATAACGATAGAATCCATTTAAAGATAAAATGCTTTAAGACATCCTTGAGATATGTTTGTCCCAGACGCCAAAGGCCACAACATATACAAACCTAAAAACATTACTTAGAGATTAAACAGGGAGAAAATTTGTAAAATGTCACCAGTAAATAGTTTGACTCACGTTTATAAAATATCTACACCCTAAAACCAAACACAGAGGAAGTAGAAAATCATTAAATCCTTTCTTCTAGGCCAATGAGTAGCTGAGAGCGGGGTCTCCAGAGAGCTGCCACACTGCAAACTAGCCTGTAATAACTGACCAAGGCGAAGTCAAACAGCATGTTTCACTAAATGAAAAAGATGAATCCTAGCACTACAAATCACCTGGAACACAGAGATCCACAAATCACTTCAGCATTCAGGTTAGGAACATGTGGAGTGGCGTGGGAAAGGCCAGTTCTGCACTTGACTTCCCAGTTATGTATCACACAGACTGTGTTCCATTACTCACAGGACAAAAACTGTTCCATGCTGCTTTGGAACCACAGCAAACAATCCCAGACCTCTGCACGAGCACTAACAGGGGCTTGCTTTCCAAACATGAAGAATAATCATGACTTCTTGCAATTCATTCCTCACTGGGTTTTCATCTTCATTGCTTGTAACAAGGCCAGCTGTTGGGACAGAAGCATTTTTTAAGTAATAAACCAGACTCACCCAAGCTGTGAATCTGTCTGAGCACCACTGCTCATGCACCCACATTTCTTAGAAAAAGTGCTAAGCACGAAGAGACCTCCAGTGTGATGCTTACCCTGAACAGGGCACGCTCAGGTCCCAACAGACCCAGAGGGAAAGCACCACCTCTTCAGACTTCAGCTTTATCAAACCACTCATGAGACTGTCTGTAAGGTCTCTAGTCCAGAAGCTCTAAATTGCAAATAAACTACAAAGTAAATACTTTTGGGAAGTTTTTGGAATAAATATGAAAGATGACCAAATTGTCCAAAATTCACCTGGAAAACACTTATCTGTCTCTGTGAGTAAGGAGTGCTGAGAGCACTGAAAGAAGTGAGGAATGTAATGAATGTTTTAATTCATAAAAACAAAGCCAACATGAAGCTACCTATGTAATAGTAATTAATAACTATTAATTGTGTGGTTTGATATTGGCCAACCAGGACAGGCAGTGGTGAAAGCCTCCCTTCTGCTCTGGGCTTTTTCTCTGACAAGATCCTGCTCTCCAAAGTTTTAAATTCCACTTCTGACTCTTAAGGAGTAAGAACCCTCTCAGAAATCCCTGGCCATGCAGGGAACCACACTGCATCCCAGAGTGAGTGAGGGCTCATCCCAGGCATGTGCGTGGCTGTTTTCTCCTCGGGCCACTCCATTCCCCTTCTGTACAAAAGGAGCTATTGACAGAACAGGCAAGAGAAAAGAACTGTTCTTCCAATAAATTAATTCATCAGGGCTTCTCCTCCCTCAGAGCCTTGGATGGAGGAGGAAAATGTTGGTCAAGACAACCTTCATTATGAAAACTTGTTCTCAAGGAAGCTGGAAGAGAAGCTGCCCTTCCATTAAAGGCTGCTGTGCTGTGCCAGGTTATCAGTGCAACATCTGCACCACCTCAAGTCCTGTGACTCATTTCTCTTTCCCATATGCTGGGATGGATCTTTTACTACACTGCAACTAATCACATTTTAGCCAAAGGAACAGTACATTAACGCCAGACAAAGCAGTATGTGTATTCCTTTACAAAGGATTTAGAAGCGTCAGGAACATGCACAGATTTTCACAAAATACTTGTCTGCTAATAGCACTCATTGTTCCCAGTCAGATCTGAAAAATTCACATTTTTTTCATTGTTTAGCATACAAAATTTGGTGGGTTTCTAAAGCTGCAGCTTCAGAGAGTCTGCTCTTAATTTAAGAGCTGTCATTACTAATTTAAATGTCTTTTGGGATTCTTAGTTCTTTCATCATCAATTCTTCCCGTATCAGTAAATGGATCATCATTTACTAATAACACTAGGAAGATTTAAATAGTCCAAGATTATTAAATACTTTAAATTTTAATCTGTTTTTTTTAAATATTTATTTTACTAGAAAGCTTGACTTTCACATTGATATTTCCCATGTTCAAAGCTGGAATTTCCAGGTGAGATACAAAAACCAAAGCCTTTATTTATCTTGAAAGCAAGAATCAGCCCATTATTCCTGAACTAAAATATTTAACTGTCAGAAAGAGCACATCAGCTGAGCTTTGTAATATATAAGAGGTTAAGAACCACGTGCCTTTCCCCTGCATGATGAAATCACGTTAGTCCAAGAAGGAATGTCACCGAGCTGTCCAGAGCAGACGGGAGGCTGCTGACACTGCAGCTCCCTTCCCTTCTGACTTTCCTATTTCCTTTCTTCCCCCTTCCCAGCTCCCTCCCATCCTGCTGCCAGTCTCCACGGCATGCACAGGAAGAAGGGAGGAGTTGCGGAAGGAGGGAGGGAGAGAAGAGGCATCAGGCAGGAAAATGGGCAGTCCATGAGCCCAGGCAATGGATCCAGAGCCCTTCCCAAAGCCTTCCACGCTGTCCTCAGGCCAAGCCTGGCATTCCCACCCTACAGACCAGATTCCTCCAGATTCTGTTCAGAGTACACAGCATTTCACCCTCTCTGTGCACACGGCCAGTAAATAAACATTAGTAACATTTCATTATTCAACAGCTGAAGCTAAAACCTGCGAGCGACCCAATCTTGTGTCTCTGTTTGCAGCACTTCAACTGGCACTGCCCTTTTTGCTTGCTTTTATGAGAATTAGGGTGCAAATGGCTGAGAAAAACCCAATCCTGGTGTCAGGACAAGGCATCTGAGGGACACTGCACACCATGAACTAGAGTATGGCAGCAGCTGACAGACTGAAATATTATCTAAGTGTGTCTCTCACAGGGTATTCCCAACAGTTATAGGTCCTGCTGGCAGACTCCCATTCTCCCAGTGTCCAAAAGGGTGATGTGAAAAAGGAACAGCTGCAGGGAGCGTGGAGCTCTGCATTTCCCAGCACATCGTTGGAACTGGCCAAAGGACTGAGTGTGGGAACTCACTTGAAGCAGGTCCAAGCCATGAGCCAGCAGAAATAGTCCTAAAATAAGTGTATGAACTTAGATCAGACCTGACTTTGTATCTAAAGAGAAACATAAGCACACCCTCAGGACACCCTCAGGATGCGTTTAGCCCCTGCCACGGGCACGGAGCCCTTGTGGTCTTCCAGTTCTTATGTTACCAGCACAATAACACAGAGCAGTGGTGCAAAGAGGTCCTTCCAAAGCTGAGCCTTCCTCTCACCGTGCCCTGCCTTCAGCCAGCAGTGAGCTGCCCTCCAGGCCTTTGACAGGATTACAAAGCAGAAGTTTGTGCTGCACCAGGGAATCCCCACAGCACAGCTGGACAGGGGCAGCAGCTACAGCCTGCACACGAGCTGCTCACAGCACAGCTCTGCCCTGTGCTAGCAGGTTTTCTAACAGAAATAGTGGGATCTTCCCTCTGAGAGCCCATTCTGACATGACAGAATATGTTATTTTCAAATTGCAGCTGCATTGGAATATTTTCTATGAAGGACAATCACACTTAGGTCCAGTCTCACCCACCAGAACTGGGTCCATCTCTGTCGAGGGAGACCAGGCTCCTGGGGACACTGACATCCCCCAGAGCTGGAGAAGTGATGCCAGCTGGCCACTGTAGGCTCACCCAAGGTGAAGCACTGAGTCTCACAGGGTGGAGCAGTTTTGCTTGGTCTGAGGGCTGGCTACATGAAATTCTGGAAGCAGAACAGTTAACAGCAGCAGTACTGACAACGCCTGATGAGTGAAATCCCTCCTCCTTCTGCGGGGAGGAGGGATATGTTTCATTAATTATTACCTTCCAGGGTGTGTTGACTTGCTTCTGTCTGTGCTGAATTTCATGTAAACCCTCTGTTGAATGTCACATACTCATGCGCTGCCTGAAGTGCAGGATTTTGTATTTGGGTATCTGCTGTAGCTGACAGATGTTTACAAACTCGTGTATCTGCACAGCTTCTTCCTGCCTATCCATCTGTGCTCCCTGTTAGACAGCAAGTTATTCCACCTCAGGCTGGAATAATTTAAGATTGTGACATCAATCCTTAATCTGCATTTTTTAGCTGGTAGCATGCAGAGATTCTAAGTTACAGCTACTAGACTGTCATTTTATATTAATCTAAGATGCTTATTTAAGATTCAGCCATTTGTAAACAAGTGGCTGTAACTACATGATGCTACAGCTGCTTTTAAAGATGACAGAACTGTGATTAACTGGGACCTCTGGAATGCACAACCTGCCATAATTTGTAACAAAAACTTCAGGATAGTCTGATGTACCAGAAGGCTGAGCTCTTTAAAAACCTTACCAAAAAATTAATACCCATTCCCCTCTGCTTTTAGCAGCACATGAAGAAGCAGATGGGTTCAGGGCTTTGGAACACAGGCTCATCTCTGAAGAGCCTTAAGCATCTTTTACAGCCCCCACAGTGAGAATCTCTGTCCTGTACAGCCAGGACTCTGCTCTGAGAGGTCTCACAGGATGAAGCTGGTGTCTCCTGCAAGCATCTCTACCCCAATGATTAGTTACACATCATTAAATCCTCTTGGGAGAAGAGAACATCAATTTCACCCACACCAACACCTTCCAGCAAGGGCTCAGGGTGGGCTCGGGGTGGG
>VWZT01009103.1:25131-72548 GCA_013397055.1 Pachycephala philippinensis
GTGCGGGGCGGTGCCGTTCCGGGCCGTTCCGGGCCGTGCGGGGCGGTGCGGGGCGGTGCCGTTCCGGGCCGTTCCGGGCCGTGCGGGGCGGTGCCGGGCGGTGCCGTTCCGGGCCGTTCCGGGCCGTGCGGGGCGGTGCCGGGCGAGCGGAGCCGCTGCCCCGCCTCGAGCCGGGGCTGCCCGAGCCCCCGGCCGGCCCGGGGCACACGCGGCTGCTGGTCATTGTCCGGCTGCTGCCGGAGCCCCCACGGCAGCCCCGGCTCCCGACAGCTGCGCAGGTACCGAGCTGCCAAAGCTCCAGATCGGAGCACAATTTGCCACCAGGCCCCAGGTTTTCAGCGCCGTTAAGTGTCTGTGACCCGCTCCTTAACAGGGTTACGCATTACTGAGCCCAAACAGATGTCCTGAAAACTGAAACCGCTGGTTAGGAAGCAGCAATCTTGTTCATTAGCTTCCATGATAGTCAAATCGTCTATAAAGCCAGTGTTTAATGGCCAGCCAATGAACAATCAATGTCTCACTTTTCATCCGAGTGTGAAAGTGAGAATAATCTAATACGCCGTCCCCCTGCTAGCACACCAGGCCCTGGGTTCCGTTTCTATTCAGGGCTGATTTATAACCCAATGGAAACCTGATGTAAACATATGATCAATGAGTCCCATCATTGCTAATAATAACCCCCAACCGGCACACTCCCTCATCTCCAAAGCCACAATTTTAGGCTATTAGTTTCGTCCAGCTAATCCTCTCCACTATTCCTGCCTGCTGCTTTTACCTTGGCCATCCGTTCAGTCCGGCAGACTCAGAAGTAATTTTATACGCAGCAGAGAGCGGGTGGAATTGATTTTTCGCTCAGTGCTCAGTTCCCATCTGAATAATTATCAATTTTACTGCCTCATAAAGGGAAGAGTCAAAATTTCAAATCAATTCAAAAGAGCTTCTGAGACTACAGAAACTGTGCATGAGAATAAAGGTCAAAGTTGTCAGTGACCTCGGGAGATGATGTCAGATATTAGTACCCTGAATAGTTGACATCAAAGGCACTCAATATGATATGACTAGTGCTAATGCAAATCATATTTATGCTGACTGCTGGAGACCAGCCATTAATATTTAAAAGAGTATGTGAAAGCCTGCATTCAAAATAAATATAACGTATTCCACAGAATCTGAAGTTAATAAAGACAGATCGCTGCCTAGTCATACGCTGTAAAGTGAAAGATTACTGCACATTAACAGACAAAGTATTACATCAGGATTGCCACAAATGGAGGGCAGCCCAGAGCCCAGCCTGCTGCTCTGCCCCTTCCATCACCGCACGTGTGGTACAGCGTGGAGCGATCCAACAGCCCCAAACGCTGGCTGCTGCTTCCAGGAAACCCCTGTCAGGCATGTAAAGTGTAAGAACCTGTAATATGACAAGGGAATCATCCTGTTCTGGTAATGATGTCAATAATAAACACCATTAATATTCTCTGAATATAGTGCCAGGATTATATTAGCTAGCATTAGTTCCTTTTCACCTTCAATTAGAACAGCAAGCAAATGCCAACAGCAACTGGTGACTCTGTGCCAGACTTTTTACAAATGGCACCTACCTAGCAGGGAAACACAAATGACCACACTCGTCATTTGCATTTAGTTAATTTCTGTTTTCATTAAAACCCTCCTGACCTGTGAAACACACCTCCTTAAATGGCAGCTCTGCAACTACATTAGGAATCCAGAGATTCTTGTAAATAAGCGTTTTCAAATAGTTTAATGAGATTTTAAGGGCATGTGGCATGGAGCAAACGTGGCGATCTGTAGCTATGAACATCTTGGTCTCCCTGTAATGCACTTGAGCTGTGAAAACCTGAGGGAGCTGAGAAGGGGCAATCTCTCCTAAGCACTACAGTGGCCACTTCCTTTTCAGAAGCATGAGATTTAATTTCTATTGTATTTACCTTTAATAGAAAAAAAATCCCACTGAGTCATCAACTGCAAAATAAAATATTCAAGCTTGACAGCATACAGACATTCAATTTACACATTTCATTACCAAAATGTGTAGTTCAATGCCAGAATTTGTTCTTCTTCTTCCTAAAATACTTTAGAGACTTTCCTTCCCATTTGTCTATAGAAATGTATTGATGATCTCACACACGTCTTTTTATGAGCAAGAATGAAACACCCAGTTGTGAGATGCTGTACAGCCAAGTACAGAGCCTACACTGCTCAGAATGACAAAAAATACCTTCAGTCCTTGGTTGTCATGAGAACACAGCTAAAGCTACTCAGGGTTGCATCCCAGCGTAGGGAGATTCATTCTGTCACTAAATAGCCAATGCTACCTGGTGTTAAGTACCCCAAAACCCAGCAGAGTTCAGAAATATAATAATACCCCATAGAAAGCACTGTGAATTCACCTGCTGTAGAACTTCTGGGTTCTGCTGCATGAAACGGAACGAGCTCTGTCCACCCTGTGAAATGTCTCTACCTCTGAGAGTCTTCTTGTCTTCTTGAGCAAGGTGCCTGAAGAAAGTGGGTGACAATGTAGTCTGAACTAGCACAACAGCTGGAGGAGACGATTGTATCCATGTAAAAATTAAACAGTTTTGTAATTGTTTCCATAAAAAATAACTAATAATGACACTTCACAGTACTTAGAGAGCTCAGAGTTTAATCTCTTTGACATTAGGCTAGGTGATAAATCAACCAGTCTGGCTGACCAGCTTTGAAGACTGCTTTTACTGAGGCACCTTTGCTATTGGGGAACTGGTTATTCATGTTATACCGTGTCATGGTACATCCACATTAAGGATCCTGTAATTCCAGCAAGCCTCATTCAGAACTGTATGAACACCCTGGGAAGTGCAGGATGAGGGCTGACATTTTATTGGTGTTCAGTTTCATGTTCAAACGACTGCAGATTCCTGGAAACTAGAATTCTGGTTTGATCTGCTTACTGAGAAGACAAGGATAAACCCAAGGGAGCTGTTGTCCAGGTTTTTCTCAAGAAGTGTTTCCCAGTGTTTCTCTGCCCCAAGGAGCTTACAATCCATGTCAGAAGCCAAATACTGAACAAGGGCCATTAAAGGCAGTGAAAAGGTCATCACAAAACAGCCAGTTAGTCAGTTCATGTACCAACTAGTAACTAAAGTGGGTTAAGGTATATTAAATACACTAAAAGCAGAGTCCTGACCTGTGGCTCTCACGCACGCTCCCTCGCCTTGCTCTGGCAAACAGTGGGGCACCTTCCCCTGCCCGGCTGCCACCTCCTTGTCCTGGCACCCAGGGAGCTCCCTGGGCACGTGGGCACGGACCCTGTGCTGCCTCCAGCTCCCACCCTGTGCCCACTGATTTAACAGCTGCCACCTCCATCCTGACACAGCCACTGAGGCTCCCTGTGCAGGCAGCGGCTGAACTGCTGGGTGCAGGGCTTAGCCCCAATTCCTCTGCAGTTCCAAACATCACACCCAAATGATCCGAGTGGTGAGGACTCCGTCCTGTTGCCACTGGCTTCAGCAAGAACTTCTCTAGGCCTTTTATAGTTCACAGTATTTATTTTAGATGGGCCACTGGAGTAAGGGATGTGGGGGTTGCAAAAGGAATTAAACTGTTAAAATGCTCATTCTAAGGGAAAAGGGATTAGAAGGATCCAATTAAATGTACCTTGAATTCTTTAAACTATGCTAATTTGGAGGCCTGCCAACCTTGCAGTGTTCATTTAAACACATCCCTCTAGACACTGGAGTATTTTGATCTGTGTCTATTTAACTCTTTGAGCTCTGTGCTGACACTATTAACCCTTCACCATCTAAATCCTAACTGCATCTTGCTAAGAGTGTTTTGGAGAAAACACTAAAGGGACATTTACAGCCAGAGACGAAGTGGTCTCCTAAGGCTTGATCTTCCAAAGCAACCAGCTGACTCAGCAGCAGGGGCTGGGAGCAACCTAAGAGCTCACAAAAATGAGCTGGAGCATCTCAACTCTGTCTCCATAGGACCTATGAGCTTCTGAGGGCTGAACTCAACAGGGCAAGAGGGCAGGACATTGCTGGAACAGAGCTGAGTTCAAAGCTGTGAGTGCTGCCAAAGCCAAGGCCGCAGAACCTGGCACTGTCGTGTTCTCAACCAAAACAGTCCTGCATATAAACTAGAAATGCAATTCGTGGTGGAATTGAATCACCATCAATAACAACAAGTGAGAGATTTGAAAATACATATTTCATAGGAGGGCTCTGCTGTATTTCCTAACCAGTGCTTAACTCTATTTCTTTTTAAATTGAATAACACAAAGTAAATCACTATCATCAGTTTACAAAACAGCAGTAGTTCTAAACATGCTGATACTGTACAAGTAGGTATTTTACATTCGACAGTAAGTGATTTTAGCAGGACAGCAGACAGGTCTACGCTATCATTTGCTCATGAGAATCTGATATGAGTGTTAAGAGCTACTTAAATTTGCCCATAACTGTATATCAAATATGCTTCCCTATGCTCATTTTTCCTTTTGATTGCAGACAGGGAGTGTCAAGCAAACTCCCTTGAATGACTCTTTTGGGCATGTGGAACCCTGTGCTTTGCAGAATAGTGTTCTCACTAAATCTTAGTGAGACAAGCCAACCAAATAAATTGAACAAACAGGAGCAATGAGGAGCTACCAGCTCTAGGCTATGCACAGATAAATGGGTGAGAAGACAGAATAAGGATAGAATTATAAAGGAAACTGAGATAAAATCTTGGTATAATCAGGAAAAATGCAGTCAAACCACATTTCTCACTTCTGGTCCACTCAGCTCCATCCCCTGTGTAGGAACCATTGGATCACGAAGCGAGCAGCTCGTGGTTCCACAAACACCACCCCCAGCTCCGGGTGTGCCAGCAGGGACCAGCAGCACTGCAGCAGCTTTGCCAGGCAAACTGAGCTCTCTGCATGGGCAGAGGATGTGGATGGCAACTGTGGCACCAGCCACCAGCCCCCTGGGGTTCTCCTTTGCTAGCAGGGGTTCATTTCAGGTTTGGGGCCACCCTTACCTGCACTCCTCTGTTACCTGTGTGCTTTTGCCTCACGTCTGCAGTCCCAATCAACCATCAGCCCACTAACTGCAAGGTGAGCATGTATCTTAGAATGGGTTTTGTTATTTTAGAAGAGCCAACAAGACCCCCAGAAGACTTGAGGATGCCTTTTGCTCTCAGCAATATGACAACAACCTGCTGGAGGGAAATGTTTTTCAGCAGTTTAATGACATCGCTGAATCTCTGCAAATTAAAAGATTTTGGTTTGGTTTTCACATAAAGGCAAGGAGAGGCAGTTAAGTGGCATTTTCTTTGTCCATCAACTGCTTGTAGTTCAATGCTGGCATTATTCGCCTTCGAGACTAAACCTGAAAAGTAAATGGATTTAGCAATTTAACATCTAAATTAGGCAGCAAATCAGAAAAAAATGTTTTACTTTGTCCTCAATGAATAGCATCCTATACTATTAATCATATGAGAATTAGAAAAGCTTTGCAGAGATTAGTGACAAAATGCCAGGCAGGCTGCCTTAAAAGGCTCGGATCCACTGAGTCAGCTGTGGAAAAGCCAGGTCAACACTTTGGAAGGGAACTACTGGAGTGTTTATCCTCCCAATAAAAGCCCGGTGAGGGCTTCCATTACAGCTGATTTGCAGTGAGGTGCCTCGGAAGGGATCCATATTCCCTATAAAGTGGGGAATCAAGAAAGGTATTTACTCAGCAACAGAATGAACACTCCTCAGGAAAAAGAATTTGGGGAATGTTTGTCCTACAGCTGACAACGATGAGAGTCTCAAAGGTCTTACATTGATAAAGAGAATAGAGAAAAACGTCATATACCTTTCTCTGTGAAAGAGAAGTGATCTCCTGGTATTTAATTTTTAAAATAAAAAGACAGCTATTTAATTTTTATAAACATTTCTGAAAATGACTTGTATGTTCTAACCAGTTTAAAACCCAATTCCCCCTCATATGGCTTATAGCCCTGAGCCCTGCTGTTCTGAGATGTTCTTGTGGCACTCATACAATTCAGTGAAAAAGGCAAAGCTTGGATCTGCTCACAAGGATGTATGTGACCAAAGAACACAGAGGAAATAAATTTAAATAAATAAATTTCACTGTCTGATAATTGGCAAAGTCCCAAATACCAACATTTTAAAAGGGCTAAAACATTTAGAAGAATGCCTTAGGAAAACACAGTGACAGGTGAGACTCTTGAGATGATTAAAATCAAATTAATATTAAGAGCCGTAATATGTCCAGTGCTTCTTCTGGACATGTCATTACAGGAATATGGAAAATAGCATTTCTTTAACACAAATGAGGAATTTAATGGCTGACTTGAATATCAATTCTTGACAGGTGATATTAAGGAAAAAGAATCACTTTGTCACTGCAACATGGAAATTAAAAATCAAAAGAAGCCTTTTTCAGCTGACTAATCACAGGAAGTAAGCACAGGTGTGTGGACACAACCAAAACATATTTTGGGGAGCTAGCATGGAAACAAGTGAGAAAGACCTGTAGGATCCTAAAGATGCAGACAGAAACCAAACGGGACCATCCTCCACCCAACCTCGTGTCAAAAACAGGGTCAGCACCAGACAGGTTCCTCAAGACTTCTTCCAGTATCAAGGAATATCTCCAAGGATGGGGATTCCACACTCTGTTTTGGTCTTGGATGTTTGTATTTATTTTTGGTGCTTTAGGACATTGAGCTGAACTAAAGGAGAGCATTGGATAAGCAAATCTGGGGCTCATGAAAAAAGTGAGCTGTTAACATTTTTGTCGATACTTTTCTCAGCAGAATATCAGGAATTCTACAGAATATAAGTTTTCTAAGATGTTCCTAAAGAATCAGTAGTTTTTTCACAATTAAACTCCCACATGCCTAAACCACAAAAGTTTGAAGCTAAAACTGGAAAGACATACTTTTCTTACTCCTCCTACCTGCCTTGAGTGAGAGATCAACACTTTTTGAGAGGGAAAGATAAACAGAACACCTGAAAGCTGAAGCTTATTTAGCTTTTACATTTTCTCCTCTCTCTTTTACACTATTTCAATTTGCATTTCAAAGAGATGGTTCAAGTAAACATGGTATGCTAGTGAATGATACGAAATGAACATAACCAGCCTCTCACATGGAGGAGATGTGGAGGATACCAGAGCCCAGGAGCAGGGCTTGCTGACCTGGCCAAGGTCAGGTTCAGTGCAGCACACCCACCTCAGCCCCAGCAGCCCACGGGCAGAACCCCCCGTGCCATCCCCACTGCGACAGGGCACTCCCAGCAGCTGGGAGATGGATTTTGTTATATAACAGAATGACCTCAATACTCCTGCTGCTGCTGCTCAGCTCTTCACTGCCCATTTCCTCTCAGCGGCTCCCTCCTGCAGCCCAAAGTGCTGAGTGTGTTCAGCACAGCAGTGCTCTGTGAGCCCCGGTGCCTCCTGCCCTCCTGCGGGCCCTGGGCAGGGATGGGCAGCTCTCACAGAGCCACATCCCCACACACCCGGGTGTGTGCTCCTGTTCCTGCCCTCCTGCGGGCCCTGGGCAGGGATGGGCAGCTCCTACAGAGCCACATCCCCACGCACCCGGGGGCCGTGCTCCTGTTCCTGCCCCCAGTAACTCGCCTAATGAATAAATGTGACTGAAGGTTTTGAACAGCTTCCCTGTCAGAGACTGCAGGCTATTCCCACGTGACCAGAATGTAACTGCATGATTTATTTTTTCTTCCCCCAAACGCTGTCTCCTTCTCCATATTCCAAATAAGTTTAGACTAGAACTCCCCGGCCCAAACCCCAAATTATTGGACAGTCATCTGGTTCAAAAGCATAAATTAAACAGCGTAAGCGAATTCAATGCGCTGCAATCAGATGCTGTGTTTGTATCATACTCCAAGTGTGCTTCTGTGGCTCTGATTCTCCCCTAAAGTGTATTCAGGAAGTACTGAGTAACTGGTTTCTTTTTTCCATGGGCAGATACCTTTACATTCCTCAAATCACATCACAGCTGTGCAGAACAAGCATTATTTACACAACAGCTATGCTGATCAAATAGAAACAAAACCCCACAGATACCTGTAAACACATTAGTATTTTTCTTCTGAATAACAAATGCATAACTTTTCAGTACGATTGCAGGAGAGGCACGTTAATAAGTTTAACAATTCAGGCTTGTAAGAAAAGAATATTTAAAATCACTCTCTGTAAAAATCTACAGGTTTAGAAGAACTTAACTCCAGTAACCATAAGAGCCACATTCTTTAAATATTCAAAATCCAAACATCTTCCAAATTCCAAACATCAAAATTCAGCATCTTCCATTGTCCCTTATATTAATTTTTCTGAATTAATGTGCTGCCTTGAAAATCAGAGGTATCTAAATACTTGAATTCTTTCTTTAGCCAAGTGAAAGCAATTCTTACCTACTGCAGTGAGTCCTCAGATATTGAGGTCAGAAATAGATTAAGATGTGAGGTTCTAAACTGGCAATGAAACTCATATGATCCTGGGTCAGACACTCCAAAAATGGGTTACAAGAGTGGCTTAGTTTTGGATATTACTGAAAAAAAGGAGTGCACATTCATAGAAAAGACTGATAGTACCAGTGACTAATATTAACAACATTAACAGATGACAGAAGAATGATCTTACAGATCTGACAGTATGATAAATCCTAAACTAGCCAATAAATCAGAATATTTTGAGAGACAAAATATTTTCTTGTCTTCAGTAGATTTCAACTTTTCCAATTTACCATTGGATATAACTTGCTATTAGTTTAAAATAAGCTCAGGATAGTCCAAACCCACTCCTGTGCTTTGCCATCTGACACCGCTCTCAGTCCAGGAGGAGTGGGATGGTTCTGTGCAGGACTCTGGGCGTATTTTGCCTTCTGCAGGAAACCTCACCAAGATTTATCACAGATTTCCCCAAACCACCTCAGAGAGAGACTTTTTTTTGAGCCTAAGGGAGCTCCTTTAACAGGCTGTGCACAGCCCAATCCAACCATCA
This sequence comes from Pachycephala philippinensis, assembly GCA_013397055.1. Taxonomy (NCBI): domain Eukaryota; kingdom Metazoa; phylum Chordata; class Aves; order Passeriformes; genus Pachycephala; species Pachycephala philippinensis. Next base: position 34,149 of record VWZT01009103.1, read on the forward strand.
TCATCTTCCTCGTAAGGATTCTCGTTTAGGAATTAAGCGTTGGACAGCTGGGAATGTGCCCACTGGGAATGTTTGACTATACAGACAATACACTGACTTAATTGAGAGCAACTTTCCGCTTCCGTGGACTTTCTCTATGTGGCAAAGATAAACCTGGGTGTTACCATCTCTAACCATCCCAGATTTGTCCCTTCCTGCAAACAGCTCGGAACCAAAGTGTCACGAAGAAAAAGTCACAGTTCAAATTCAGGCTGATATTATGCAAGATCTGTTGTCTTCCCACAGAGAAGTGGGAACATGGTGTACTTTAATTTTAAAGTTTTTCATTTTATGGGAAATACACAGTGCAGTGACAATTTGCAGATTGAAACTAATTGCAGAGTAGCTGGATATATGAGGATGCTTTACAGTGCATGCAGGCAACGAAATGGGTTTGCAAGTATAGAAAGGGGAAAAAAATTGCATTCCTCTCTTTTACAAGCCTAGTGAGAGCTCTCGAAAAGCTCCTGTCTCACATGGCACTTCAGTCATACCTGTATTTCAGATGTCACTATATACATAAATTCAAGTAATTGAACTGAAAACTGCATTTGAGCTGTTCTAGATCCCTCTCATTATACCAACACAAAGCCTGTGGTGGTGTTATTTCATATTTCACATAAAGACTCCCAAGATGAGTAATTGCTTACTAGCAGGTCACTGTGGGATACTGAAAGCAGCATTTTGACACAGGCCTGAAGTACATTGTCAAAGTGGTCGTCCCTGTTCAACTTGAAGACGTCAAAGCTGACATAATTTCCACATAAGGCAGATTTGAGTGGAGAGTAACAGATGGAAATGCCCTTGAGTTTCAGCAGATAAACCCTATCCGTTGACAAAGTTCCAAGAGAGAGGATCTGATTACCTGTTTAGAAAGAAAGAAAGAAAGAAAGAAAGAAAGAAAGAAAGAAAGAAAGAAAGAAAGAAAGAAAGAAAGAAAGAAAGAAAGAAAGAAAGAAAGAAAGAAAGAAAGAAAGAAAGAAAGAGAAAGAAAGAAAAAGAAAGAAAGAGAGAAAGAAAGAAAGACAGACTTATTTAAGCAGCTGCAAATCTAAAATATTTTTATGGCACTATCTAAACTCATTTTTTGCTTTTTTTTTTTTTTATTACTATTTGGAAGAAAGATGTGAAAGATGTAAAAGATATAAAAGATCTGTTAAGTAAGCATGACTAGAGCTCAAAAGCCACTAAGCAATTTAGTATGCAAAATTTAAACTAAAAGCTCTGAATTCCTGCCATTGATGTACAGCCAGACCATGACTGGGTCTATCAGCATGAATTCCTGAATCTGACCAGAGTTGCAACACATGGTTTTAAAGTTTCTCATGCCTCAGCAAAACCTGGTTTTGATCAATTACCAGAACGGTCTCTGGGGACGCTGCTGATGTATACACACACTAAATATATTCCTCAGAAAACAAACATGTCCTTTTCAAAAGCCTCTGTTTTACCAGTCACAGATGGGGATGACTTTCTAGCTCAGCTCCATGTTTATAATGTAAGAATAACAGCTACTGTAAATATTGTTGTTGCTATTAACGGGCAGTGGTGACTTTTGGACCCAGCGTGCAGCAGATCCCAGCGCAATCCTCTGTACAGATTCCTATGCTCACAAGGTCTCATTGCCAGGTTTTCTGAGTACCTTGTAACAGTTTAATGCTCATATTCACAGCACCCCAGAGTGGGTTTGTCTTCGTGGCAGTTTTTTTCAGACCTGAAGCAATTAATGCAAGAGAGCTGAAGCAGTGGTGCGAGCACAGCAAAGCCAGAGCTCTTGCCCACCCCGGAGCAGCCAGACTCAGCTGAGCCCTCTGATGCTGACCTTGACAAGCTTGGCCTGCACAGAACCCGAGTGCCAGTCTTGCCTTTGTTACTGCTCATCATTCCTGGCAATTTTAACTAGAGGAAGGTAACACCAAGCTGTAGGTTTTTGCAAGGATTCCCATAAACAACAGCACAAGAGCCCACAGGTGAGACGCTCGGCTTGTCTGCTCTCCGTGCTGTCCTGGCTGTGATGAGAGCTTGGATCCAGGGGCAGTGAGCAAACTGGGCATTACCTGTCCACAACCCAAACATTGCCAGCTGGGAGAGGGAGTTATGACAATGCAGTTGTGATTTTATAGTAGGCAATTAAAAATGCCCTAAAGCCTTGCCTGAGATTGCACGGATGGAGTATCATTTAATACATATTGAGGCCTAACATCAAACTGGGTCAGCCTCTGCACAGCTCTCCTTCCCACCCAAGCAAACTTCCACTTGCAAATCACCTCCCTGCCTCATTTCAGTTCTTTCCCTTAATGCTATTGATTACCAGCAATGACAAATTTACATCATACAATTAAAAAATGAAGGGGAAAACCTTGTTTCCAAACCCCTAAGGCATCAAAGTACCACCCATTTGGTGTCACCTGATGCAAGGACAGAAAGGTGTAAGTTACTGTTTAAAAAATAAAAAATTAAATACAAAACTCAGTCTGTGAGATCAAGCGGGAAGGCAGACACTGGTTTTGGAAACCACTGTTGAACAGTAAAATTCTCAGGGCACAAACAGGACAGAATGGTGAGCGTGTTGTAAATTAACCGCAGCTGGTCTTCCCCACTATTAAATTATCTGCTGAAAATCTCGACTTCACTAACACAAATCCATACCTGGCTTCAGAAACAAGCAAAGTTCTGGGTTCAAAAAAGCAAGAGCCTTGAGTTTGTAGCTGAGCTGTCCAAGCACGGCATCCTGCAGCCACAGGTCCTTCAACTACTTGGTGTAACAAGCAACAGAAGAGCTTAGTAGCTTTCAAGAAGGCAATTACGTACTTAATATGGAAATTAACTGCAAGCTGATGTAAAAAATGGATGATGAGGAAAGAAGCTGGAAAAACCCTCAGAATCCCATAGTCTGGGAACATGAATTCTAGGAGGTATCCACTACTGCTGGTGTTCCATCATTTTCATTACTTCAGGAAAACCCCTCCCTCTAATTAAACCCCCCTGATGAGCAGCAGGGATTGGGGCAGGGAGGCAGCAGGGGAACAGGGGGCCTGTCCCTCCCCAGAAACACCGAGGAGTCTGGGTCTAGTGTGAGATTAAAATCTGCTTTTTGCCAGTGGACAGAGCCCACGAAGCAGCGTTCTGTGCTCATGGATTCATTCCAGAAGGGCCCAGGAGTGGGAGCAGCCCATTCCAAGACAGCAGCCGAGGTGAGGGACCAGCAGTGCTGGTCCCCCCTGTGATCAGGGCACGCAGGGCTCCAGCTCAGAGCACTGCTCGAGCATTTATTGAACCAAATATGAAGTACAGTGCCATGCCTGAGTAGATAAAAAAAAGAAGGATCTGCTTGTAACATTTAGCAGGAGCTTCAGGGGAATATTTTTATACACGATGGATACTACTGAACATAAACTAATTTACGGAGGTACTTGGAATCAGGTCAAGAACAACTCCTCAGCTACTGAGGATATGCTTACATTTATAATCCCTGTAGTGGAAGACCAACATACAATTTTATAAACTCCTATTGTTAAAAGAAACCATTTAAAGAAATTAAATCAACATAAAAGTGACCTTTGACATGTTGAATTTAAAAATTGTATTTGAAACTCATAGCTCCTGTCAAAACAAAAACTCTGTAGAGACTAATCACTGAAATCCCAGTGTTACTATTGAGTTAAAAATCAAATGAAAAAATCCAACTTGAACCAATTTCTTCTTACTGTGGGAGAAATTACATCTCACTACCTTAAAATACAAAGACTTCCGAAATTCTCAATAATTTCCTTTAATCCAACTTTTTGCCCTGCACTTGCCAGCAATGTCACTCACAAAAATTATGAACCCTCTGAGACTCAGGGGTGATACAAAATTCTGATAGGAATAAGAAAGGGGATTTTAAAGATATTGGTGAAACTGCTAGAGAGGAAATAGGGGCTTGAATTTGGCTGCCAATTTAACGAGTTAATTACCGAGACTCCTCAGTACAAGCAAAGGTGCTGGAAGGAAAAGAGGTCTGTGCAGAGGGAAGCTCCAAGGCAGCCAACGCCAGTCGGGGCTGCTGGGGTCCAGGGCACATCCCCAGGCTCAGCACCCACAGCCCCCCTTCTCTCTGTCCCTCCCTGGACACGGGAGGTGCCAGCACACCCAGCTTTCCTTTCTGCTCTCCTCCTGAGCTGCTTTTGGCAGCTATAACACAAAATCATTTCCTTATGGCTGAGTTTCATTTCAGCAGGGCTTGTTCTAGATTTCAAACCAATAAGCACTTTGGATGATAATAATGCTCCTGAACCATATTTTAACATGTGTGAATTAGATGAAGATATAAAAAGACTTTGGTGAGATTAAACAAAGGTTGTGGGAATGTATCATATTTATAGACAAAAAACGTTTTCTGCCTTTTCCCCTTTCCTGTTTTTATTATTCACCACTGCCCATAAAGATGGCTTGAGCTACGCTTTCCAGGCATTGGGAATGCTGGGCAGTGCAAAGAAGTGCCCAGACGAAAAAGGAAAACGTGAACCATAAAAATGAGAGAGAGCTTCAAAAAGTGATTTTTTTAATGTTTCCACAACCACAAAATGTGCACAAAAGCTCCCAAATCAGCACAATGAGCGTGCCCAGCACCAAGATAAATTTGCCAAAAGAAAACGATTCCAAAACAGGAGTTAGCAATGAAGCACAATATATTGTGGAGCCACCACTCCAGGAATGAGGAGGGCAGGGCAGTGCAGCTGAGAGCACTGAGCACGGCACTGCCAGGCTCAGCTGGTGCTGAGAAATACCTGTTAGACTGCAAGAATCCATTTAACCAAAATTTTGAAGAAGACCCGTTATCTTATGAAGTTGACACTGAACGGATTACCACACTAAGTTTTGAAATACATGTTCTGGAAGCAATTTAAAGCTCATTAGAAATAATTGTGTCTGGCTACTGGAAAATGTGGTAAAATTTAATCCACATCCAAATGCTACCTGAGCTGTGAGCACAGGAAATTGTTTTGTGCTACTGTGGCTAACCTCATCGCTGACCCTGAGCAGTAACTGCTACAGCAGCTGAAAGCTGAAGCAAAATTAAAAACTTACATCAAAGTATATCATGACAGAATGTAGATAAATAAAAACAGCATATTGAAAATATCATTTTTATGTCAGCCTCTTCTAATGAAAGGGAAGAGGTTTACTAAAATGTAAAGAAACCACAAAACAAAAAACGCATGGTCCCAAGATGCATCGAAACATCATTCCTACACCACTGGGAGTTCAAAAACACACAGTAAGGAGACCTGTACATACAGAATTAAAAGTGAAATATATTGGGGATGAAGAATGGTGAACTACACTATTCCAACTCCTCTCAGTTCTCTCCTCGCTGATGTTTATTTTAAATCACTATCGCTCCCTCAGACCGGCTCCAGCCGTAATGGACAAGACACAGCAGCCCTTGCCAAGAGGCTGTGGAGCCCCAACAAGGATAATTGCCTGACTAAGTGCATCCTACGCCAGGCTTCCCATCTTCTGAGCAGATCACATTAGCAAAGGCATCTCGGAGCTGTCTGCAGCTCAGTATCAGTGATGAATGAGCAGGAGGAGAGGACACACCAGCGCTCCCCCCTCCGCACAGCTGGATCTGTGCAGCAGAACTCAGCACTCGCTGAGGTGCTCCTCTTCAAAACTACAAAAAAATTCATCTTCCAAATTTTACTCCCTGACAACTGAACATACTTGCATATCTTAAAAACAGGCATTTTGGGGTTCTTTCTGCTTTGCACTCAAACATATGAAATCACTATATGCCAATCTAGGGAGAAAAGAGTCTCTGCTTCAGTCAAGTATTAAAGATTTCAGCATCCACACTCACAAGCTTTTGTGTATATTCACCCTCCCCAAACATAGCTCTACCCTTTTCTTCCTCTTCTCTTTTCAGCCCGAGCCCAGACCTTACAGCTCATAGGGAGAAGAAATGGAGGTAACATTCGGACACAAATAGATGTCACAAACTTGGGCAAAACAGAAGATGGAAAGAAAACAACACACTGGATGACCAATGTTTGTTTCAGAGTCATTTTCACAGTTATTTCCTGCACACGACAGTGCAGGGCCCACACAGAACAAAGCCACATATAAATTTTAGCTGATTTACATCACCTGAACAAGGCCATATGAGTGAAGAATCTGTGTGTTATCCAAAACTGCCTTGACTGGTGTAGCCCAGACTTAGGAAAAATGCACATGATGTCAGCAATCACCGCCGTGGGTGAGAAGAATCACCTGATGCACTTCACTTCAGTCACTAATTCCTTGTCAAAGTGTTGACTGGACAGAGGCATATTGCAGATCACACTTTTATGTACCTACAGGTTTGCATAGCAAGAAAACTCCCAGCTGACCTAAGACTTAACCAGAAATTTTTGTGTTTCATTTGGTGCAAATGAAATTTCTGAAAACAATACCTTTACATGCATTTTCTGTATATCATTACATATGAAAGAGGAGGAAAAATCCTGTTCTAAAACAAATTTAAATTTCACTTACCAATGGAAGCACAATACAATGAAGCCATATTTTAATTTATTGCTTTATGTTATGTTCTTCTCAGAAGAAGGAAGAGCCAGGCTAAGCTGCACTGTCTGTGGAGAGGGACCAGGTCTTTCCATACAGAGCCAGGGGCCAGAAACTGTCAGTGTCGAGGGCATGGCAGGGAGGAGAGGGGAGAGGCACCAGAGCTGGAAGCCTGGTGCTCAGACAGGGGTTTGCCAGGAGGAGCAAACACAGCCAGGGCTGCAGGTGGTGGAGGGAAGAACTTCTCAGGGATGAGAGGAGCCTGGGCAGAGTTTGTGGCAATCCACTCAGCCAGTGCCTTCCCAAGGACAGTGTGATGAAAGAAAGAGGTGCTTGCTTCCATTTCCCCCCTCTGCCTCATGCCATCACTTTTTGTTTCTCTCAGTTAAAAAAAGGAAATTATTATCATATAAATTTCAGTCAAATGTATCCTGAGTTAAAATGTGTCTCTGATCAGCTGTGAGGAGCTCACCATAAGCTGCAGGCACTTACAAGAGGTCTGGCTGACTTGCTAAGATAAATGAGCACATACTGTCTGTTGTCATCTCCTGACATTTGCTGTGCATCTTCTATTTTTTCCTAATACTTCAGTCATAAAATCATGCTGAGTGAGAGAATCTCAACTATTTTTGTGATTTTAAGTTACTTGGAAGAAAGCTTGAAAACTGAGTCCAAGGATTGGAAGGTGTGTACGGATTCATTCTTTTATCTGAATCACATGATTTTTCAGAATTGGAGAATTCAGGGTCTGGAAACATTGTTCAAAAACACAACGGGGATTTTATGATCATCACGTGGTTTACTTGTTTATTTTTCCCCAGATCTCTGCCAAGATTACACAGGCTTAAAAGACAAATACACGTTAAAAGATCATAGAGTATTATGGATTATAGTTTTCCTTAAAAATATAATTATTAAGATTTTCAGGAAGACATTTGAAAATAATGCAAGATTCCTTTGTATCTGTACCTTTATAGGAAATTGTATGTTCAAAGGATCATATATAATCAATGAATCCCTACATCACATTTCCAGAAGTTACATCTTTCTGTGCACTGGAACAGAAATCTCAGAAACTACTATTGGTGATAAAAGCTAAAAGTGTTACCATCCATTATTCAATGCTGACCAATTGTAGCATCTTGAAATACTCACAGTGGGCAGTGAAGCCTTCCCGGGGCAGTGTGTGTGGCAGTGTGAAATGGGGCTGAGAGGGGTTTAGTCCAGTGCCCAGAGCCCAGCAGGGTGATGGCCAGGCCGTGCAGTCCAGCTGTGCCAGCTGTGCCAGCTGCATCCTGTGAAATCCCTGCTCCCACACCCAGGAAGGGCTCCTGAGCGGGCTCTGCCCAGAATAAATCCTGGCAGTCACTCACCCAGCAGAGAACCTGAGCAGTTCCTCTGAATGTCACACCTGAGCCCTGGCAGGGTCACTGATGGGACCCTGATGTTAATGTGCACATGTTTTAAAGCAAAAAATAACCCCCCCCAGATACAGGGTGGGGGCTCTCTCCCACATCTCCATTGTTTCTCTGCTTTTAGCCGATGGGGGATTTTAAATGTTTCTTCTGGGGGACATCAGGTACAGCTCTCCTCTTAAACCTGTGCAGAGTAAAATGTCACCCTTCCCTAGGGAAGCAGATCTGAAACACACGGAGGGGAAGCAGGGGGAAGCTCCTATGGCTCCTATGGCCGTGATGGGGTTGAAGATGTTGAGGATGCCCCTGCTCCTCGCAGGGGGATGCACTCGGTGACCTCTGCAGGTCCCTTCCACCCCAACCCATTCTGTGATTCTCTGCCCACTTCACCCTTCTGGGCACACACCTCTGAGGAGATGCCACACAGCCCTAAGGATCTCTCACAATTTAACAAGGATGCAGCTTCCACAGGCCCCACGGCTCTGCTGCTCAGTTTCTGCTCCTGGATCTGCACTGGGCTGAGATTCCCTTTTACGTTGCACAATTAAACCCCTGCATGAGTCAGAAAATGTCTGGTCCTTATGTGCAAGAGTTACCAATACCTTAGGGCTGGGAATTTTATGAACTGTGTACACACCATAAAAGCTGCAACTGAAAGCAGAATGTTTCTTTACAAAGGTTTTGGGTTTTTTTTAGGCATGAATTAGGAATGAAGCAGGTTGAAAACCACTCGTGTGGTTTACTCAGCAAGGTTTAGAAACTTGATCCCAACAACTGAGCTGAATGGGTGCCCAATAATATGGTTATGTTTTTCCTAAGTGCAGAAAGGATGGTGAAAGCTGATAGAAATAAATTAAAATAAAAAATTAAAAAGGAAAATATGATTGCAGTGGGATCAGGTACCATAAGACAAATAGGGCTGAATCATCCTCATGACTACATTTGATTTTTTTTTTTTTAGATCATCCAAAGATTTGACTTTTATCTTTCACACATTTTCAAATCTTACTTTTATTTTGCTTAATTATTCTAACAAATTTACTTAAGAACACAGCTGAAAAATTTTGGTCAGTTACAACACAGCATATTTGCAAAAGAAACAGAAAAATTATTCTGCAAAGACTGAAAGTTACTTGTGTGTATTTTTTTTTTTTTACCAAATAAATGCTTTAGGCATTCCACAGGTACTGTTTCCATGTCCGACAGATCAATGCAACATCACATTTGAAGTTTTTTATAAAGGCAGCCATGTAACACACAATTTCCAGACCCAAAAATCAGCCTGAATGCAGTAAAACCAACTCTGATGCACCATTTTTCTTTCTTTAAATGAAACAAGCCATTTATGGCTCTTCCAGTTTACACAAACTACAAATGAGGTTTCTCTACAAAAGCTTGGTAATGCTCCTTTCAAGATACTGAGAAAGCAAAATCATCAGCTGCGATGTCAGTTGGAGTGCAATGCAAACTGCTGGTGTCAGACCTGTTGCATTGTGTGCATGAGTGGGAGTAGTAAAACGGAGCAACTGATTATAAACACTTTTAACAGTGCTCCAGGGTAAAGCTGTTATGGTCCTATTATGTTTCGGAAGTGCTGGAATATAATTTGAATACATAAGATCAACCCACAGCTATCAATCAGCAGCCTGGATCCAGCACCCCACGAGTGTTTGTGTCTCTGCAGCCCAGAACAGAGCTCGGGGCACAGGGGACACAGGCAGCCCTGGTCCCTGAATGGCCCCGAGGCAGGGAGCCAGAGCCCCGAGGCCTGAGCCCTGCACTGCCAGGGGCTGGCTCTGGCTGCAGCACCTCACAGCCCTGCTGGGATCCCCCAAAGCCATCTCTGCTCAGCAACATCAGCTAACAGGATTTTTACATCACAAGCCAGGCAAAGAATTACACTGCAGAGGAACCATTAATGAATATCTACCAATGTACAGATCATTTTACTGGCTTCTCTGAAGAGAAGAATTCTGTTTGGAGATGATACATCAACACTTAAATTCTGTGATATAAAAAAACAACAGAAAAATATTCAGATCTTCATGAGAGCAGAAAACTGCAATTGATTCAGTCCTAAAACAAACAAACAACCAAACAACAACCAAACATTTGCTGATTACAGAGTACCATTAAATGATAAACTAACCCTATGGATACATATTCATATACATACATACATACNCAATTGATTCAGTCCTAAAACAAACAAACAAACAAACAAACAAACAACAACCAAACGTTTGCTGATTACAGAGTACCATTAAATGATAAACTAACCCTATGGATACATATTCATATACATACATACATACATACATACATATATATATACGTATGTATTCAGGGATATGAACTCTAGTTATCTCATGTGTTGCCAGAGTTACAAGCTTGTGACAAAAGACAGAAAACCTTTAACCAGGAAAGGTGACAGGCAACACATACACAGCTTTCCATGACTGGGGAATGCCTTGTGCCTGAACACAGCTCAGAAAATCCATCACCCAAGTGGTCAGGCTAACTCTTACCAGCTTCTTCATCTGTACAGTGTTTAAAAGTAAACCAATCCCAAGTGTTTCTTTTGCTGCCTAACATCTGTGGCAATCACATGGCAGCTCTCCAGGTGTAAATTGTAACAGAATCTTTTAGGAACACTCAGACCTGGAGGAGACTGCACTAGGTTGTCTTACCAAATCACAGGTACTACCAAAGCAACGAGAACCACTTTGTTCCCGATCTGGAAATGCACCAGAGTCCTTGCCAAAGGCCCTGCTGCCTTTGCCTGAAGATACCCAGCACGGTATCTTCATGGTAAATGGAAATGAGGCAGAACAACTTGACTGGCAAAGAATTAAACAGGGTTTTTATTTGGAACCAAGAGATTTTAACTATACAATTTGCTATTAAAACATGATCTAGCTAATCTAGTCAGTGGTTTCATTTAATATTAAATTTATTTTAAATTTTTAAGCTTGTCTCTTGTCATATAATTCTGTTTTGTTTAAACAGGAGAAATGGTGACTGTTCTTAGGAAAAGGCTATTGCCTACTCAGCCAATAAAGGCAGCTCCTGCGAACCTCACAGAGTGGAACACAGACCCTGTATGGGAACACAGACCCTGTATGGGAACACAGACCCTGTACGGGAACACAGATCCTGTATGGGAACACAGACCCTGTATGGGAACACAGACCCTTTATGGGAACACAGACCCTGTATGGGAACACAGATCCTTTATGGGAACACAGACCCTGTACGGGAACACAGACCCTGTACGGGAACACAGATCCTGTATGGGAACACAGACCCTGTACGGGAACACAGACCCTTTATGGGAACACAGACCCTGTATGGGAACACAGATCCTTTATGGGAACACAGACCCTGTACGGGAACACAGACCCTGTACGGGAACACAGATCCTGTATGGGAACACAGACCCTGTACGGGAACACAGACCCTGGATGGGAACACAGACCCTGGATGGGAACACAGACCCTGCATGGGAACACGGATCCTTTATGGGAACACAGACCCATACTTTATGGGAACACAGACCCTGTATGGGAACACGGATCCTTTATGGGAACACAGACCCTGCGTGGGATGGTGACACCCAAGCCTGACCCACAGGAAGGGTTTCACACTTCCAGGCCGTGCAGCCCCAGCTGTGTCACGGCTTGACCCAGCTCTGGGGTGGAGCTGAAGCCCAGCCACAGCCCTGCCAACCAACAGCAGCACCGTGTGGACAGACGGACAGATGGGCAGACGGACAGACGGACGGAAGGACAGACAGACAGATGTGCAGATGGACAGACGGATGGAAGGACAGACAGACAGATGTGCAGATGGACAGACGGACGGAAGGACAGACAGACAGATGTGCAGATGGACAGACGGACAGAAGGACAGACAGACAGACAGACAGGCTGTTGCTGCCTGAGGCAGCTCCACACTGCTGCATCCTGCTGCCACCTGCCCCAGGCTCTGCAGCTGAACTGCAGAGGGGAAGAGGCTGACATGAGAAATGTACTTTTAGGCCTTGCTTCTCACTCCTTTTTGGGGTTCCTCACATTCTGAATCAAACAAACGAGTTAAACACACCATGGAGAGCTGCCCAGTAACAACCCGGGATTTAAATTCACATTTCACTTACTCAAAATACTCTCAAAGGGCAGAGATGACCCATGCCATCTTACACCTCTAAAAGCTCACTAATGGCAGCTACATTTTTGCTGAGGTAGGCTTCCAACCCAGCTCACCCTCAAGAGAGGATGGTCAATATTCTCCAAATGCAGCAGGTGCCACGTAAGGTACAGAACTGAGCTGTGCTCCTAATCCTCCTAAGTCATCCATTCCTCAGCCTTCTGAGCTCCCCATGAGCACTGCAGGGAGAGGGTGCAGCGCTGCACAGCCTCACCCTGGAATTTCACGGGACAGAAAGCAATTGCCTTTTCAGATCTCATGGCAAGGAGAGTAACTTGACAGCCAAACCCTCCAAGCAAAATGTAAGCCAGCAGCAAAGGCTGCTGATACATCCAGTATGATTCGCTGTCTTAATTCAGAAACTTGAAGCATTGAGTCCATATTCATTGACCAGGGAAGACTGGAAACTACAGTCAAATTGTATAAAAGCCAGGGTCAACAGAAAGGCTTTGGCAATTTATTGCTTCTTTTATAAATCCAATAAGGTGGAATAAATTGGTTTTAAGCAGAGTATTATTTTTAAGTGTTTCTAACCACAAGCTTCAAGGAATCTGGCTAAGGCATGAACTTAACCTGAGCAGTCAGTTCAAGCTCAAAGGAACTCAAGCTGCAAAAAATGATACTGAGGTTTGAGTCCCTGCAAGTGGGCAATAACTGCTATTACAAACAGATTACTGCTTCATGAGAAATGCATTCTCTTCTCGTGATTGGGAAACTTCAATCTCTACAGCAGTTTGGCTCCTTCAAGCTTGTGCCTAGTCCTGAATAGTTAAAACACATAACTCAAAAATTTAGTTCTTCAAAATCAGAATAGTTTTGAAGAAGCCATCTTATTGCTGCCCATGGTTTTATTTTGTTAAGAAATATGATACGAATTTGGATAAATATGTAACACTGTTAGTCTGGTGATAAGATTGTACTGCTGGTCCTTTCACATCTGGAGCAGCAGAGGATCAGCCAGCCCAGTATCCAGCTCAGCTGGAACCTTTAAATGCCCACGAGATGAACGCCCTCCCCAGGAGATCACTTTTCTCTGAGCTCAGGGTCTGTGCCTACACACTCAGGTGTTTTCTGCAGGCAGCTCCATGCACTCACCACAGACATCAGGTGACATCAGGTGTGATGGAGCCGACTGCAACTCTGAGTAACCTAATGATTTAATTCTTGCAACCCGTTTTCTTATTGCAACCTCTTTCTTTTACAGAGAACAGAAATCCTGAAACCCAAGAATCAGCGGGGAGGAACACAGGAAAGGACTGCTATGAGCTCCCATCTAACTGTGAGAAACACTAAGGGGAAAGAACAAAAATGTGGATATTTCCCTGAATTCACAATTGAATCTCCATGGATGTATCTGACTCCAGACCAAGGACCTTAGACTGCATTCTGGTGTTAGTATGGCAAAAACAGATTAAACACTCAACATCTCATCCAGGCAGCTGGAAGTAGAATAAAATATGTGAGGAGAGTCACCACTGTTAGGGAAAACCAGGTTCTGCCTGTCCACCTGTGGGTACCCAGGGTTCTCCAGGCCACGCCTGCTCCTTCAGGACTGACCTACAAACTACAGAGCCCACATGTTCCAAACACAAAAGACAAATAAACTTTCCCAAGCTGTGGTACTGCAGTCGTCATTGACAGCTTGACATATCAATATTTCAGGAAGAATAAATGACTTTCATATCCAGGGGTTTGGTTTTCTTGTTTTGTTTTGTTTGTTTGTTTGTGTGATTTTTTTTTTTTAATCGTTCATTACTGGATACTTTGGGAAGATGCTACACTTAACACCTGAAGCTGCTTAAAATATTTGGAAATATTTTAATGAAGTCTTTTGAGAGATCACGTAATACAACTTTAAAACAAATTTTACTATTATTATAAATATTTTCTCTTCATCCCTTGCCAGAGGAAAACTATAAATCTTGTCTCAGCTGAATGAACACCATTTATCATATTCATTTTCTTGTCAATACAATTATGAAAAGCCTTTGGCCTTTTTCCAAGGAGCCTGATTTGCTGGAGAAACTCAATTAGTATAAGCAAGCCTGCTACAAGCCAGCCCCCTTTGGAGCCCAGAGCAGCCTTGGTGTACCTGCCATGCACCTCTGAACCAGAGCCTGACAACTCCATCCTGGTGCTAAAATACAAGATACAAGAGGCCCCCTGCCTTCCTTCTCTCCTCCCCGGACCAAAAGGACTTCACAGAAATTATTTCTGCTCATTTTTGCCATCTACTGGACAAAGCTTAAATCCTAAACACTGTGATCAGGTGAGAGATTACCCAGTGTAATTTGTTTACTTATAGACAGGCCTTAGACCCAAAATATTTCCTACAATCACTTGAAAAGTTTATCAAGACATTCTTCTACCAATGATTTACAAGCAACTATTTCTGATGGTATTCAACAGAGAATAAACATCACCTTATGAGATATTAAAAGCTCAGTCGTTTATCTCTTGCCTCTTTGTATTGCTTATTTACTGAACAAATATAACTAAATGAATATTATTTTTTATAATAGTCTGTATTTTCCATTTTAAATATTGAAATACTAGGGCCTCAAACATAACAGAAAAAAAATATCTTTGTAAAACAGTTTTTCTTTGCTTTTAAATCCATTTTCTGATTATATATTTGGAACCAAAAAAAGAAACGTGTCAATCAAAGGATATTTAAAATTGATACAATAAAATTGGCACCTGACCCTCCCTTCTTTTCCCATTTACCTTTTTGTTTTTATCTGCAGTAAATAAGAGTTGTGATAATAGCAGCTCATTGTGCTGTAATTCTTGGGATCAATACCTGGATGCAGCTGGACTTGTCCAAATGAGGAGAAATCCACTGAAAAGAATCATGCACTTCTCCTTTACAGCCAAAGGTGAGGAAGAAAAACATTTTGAACCTGTGCAAGGGAAAAGAAACTCGGAAGGCCTGACCTTTGAATTCCACACAAAGCTACATTTCCATGGATTTTTATGGAATACTGAATACTGAATACTGAATACTGAAATCCAAATCTGGATGCCGTTTTTATTTATTTGAAATGAACTTAATCCATAAAGTGGAAGGAATAAATTAATTTTTAAAAAATCTGGAAAGGGTCCTGAGGATTGGATATCCTGGATCCTTCTATAAAAAGCCATCTCCATGGATGCATCCATTTCTTTCCAGAGGAGCAGAGGTAAGACTCTGTCACTCCTCCCACAGCTGGAGATTTGCAGTTCTGTACAGGAGTGTGACACTCATGGCACACAAGGAAAAACAAAGTCAAGCCAATCTGAAATGGAAGCAGCACTGATCTGCTTTTACACATCTTCCTGATTTTATTAAGTTTTAGGGTAACACAAGCACAAACAGTACTAACGAAGTTAAATGTACCCAGTGGTGCCCACTAGAAAATGAGATGCTAATTCACAGTCTGGCTTCAGGAGTTGGCTGGTTTGTTGTTGTTGTAGGGTTTTTTCCCCTCCAGTCCTCTAAAACTGAAAATAAGGGATGCTTTCCACTGATTTTAGGAGAAATAAAGATTACGCTGCTTTCTGTTTTGGACTTTCTCACTGCTGAGCCTGCACAGACTAAATAACTGCAGGCTTGCAAAGGTCTTAAATAGGGGTTTTCAGAGTGGTCATCAGGATCCTACCCCCACCACCCGAGGATGGCACTCAGACCATCAGGGGCTCCTGTGCAGCCTCAGTCCTGAAAGGATCATTTCCTACTTGCGATTCGATATTGATGCATTTCCCTTTTTTAACCAAGAAGATTATTAGTGAAGAGTACAGCTTCACAACTGACTTCAAATAAAAATATTTTTAAAAGCTTGATTTCTTGTAAATCATGTAATTGTTCTTAAATGTTATTTTTCTGTCCATAAAACAAACACATAATTAATTTCATAATTCTGTGAGATCTAAATTATAAACCAAATATTTTCATAATCCCTCACTACATATTTCAGCAGTTTATTTCCAACATGACTGGGTGCCTCAGAGAGAACTACAGCTATGGTATTTACAAATATAGAAAGCATTTCTCTGTAGGGTTAAGAAAATACCCAGGGGCATTACTGTATGTGCTAGCTTAAAAATGTACACAATATTTAAAACAAACAGAGTTCATTATCATTATATATTGAAGAAAACTACAGAGTAAAGATTTTGATTTTGTTTGCAGAAGTCCATTTTCTTCTGGATCAAGACAACTGCAGGTGTTGTGATACTAATAGACTTGACATAAATAGAAAGTAACTGACTAAATTAAAGACATGATTCATACCAGAGAAAGAAAACTCCCCAGATAGCACTTGTGTGGTATTTTTAAGCACTTTTGATGTTAAACCAAATGTAGGTACATAGTGTTTGGAATTAAAGACACGTTTTGGTTTTTTCTTTCTCTGAAAGCATGAGGGATGTACAAAGGGAAGAAACCCCCCGGATGTTTTGTGGATTAGCGGAGTGACACGAGAGAGCAGTGCCCCCAGTGAGGCTGCTCGCCTTTGGGGGTGGTTTGGGTGATTTTGGCGATCACACGAGTTCCTTAGCTGGGGTCCTGTGCCCAGGGTGCCAGCAGCACCCTGAGTGGGGCTGGCAGGGCAGGGGCACAGAGGGGCTCTGCCCAGCCCAGCGCCCGCTGCCAGCAGGAGACCCCCTAATTGATTTTCACCTTAGCGCCGAGCAGATGGAGAAATCATCAGCCAATAATGAGCACATCGCTGATTCTATTCAGTACTTTAAATGTCTTGCTCAAACCACCCCCCCCCCCTTTTTTTTTTTTCAAAAGAAACACAAAGATCCTTGGATAAATAAGATTTCCACAAGTTTTCTAGTGCTGACATTGGGAAAATGCTTAGGAAATGCTTTGGATTATTCGATATGTTCTCATAATGAATAATGCAAATTAAAACACAATATATGAATACTACGTATTAACGTTTAAAAGTGCTTCCTGTATTAATATATTTAAAGTGATAATAACAATAAAATGTTAATTTAAGCTTGTAATATTTTGAATGGTGTAAGACTAACTGATACTCATAACAAACTACAATTAAGGCTGCACTGAGACTCCCATTGTACTGTTATTTTAACATATCTTTTGTTGGGGTTTTTTTAAGTAATTTTCCAAGTAAGTTTTCTTCAAAAAATGACTTTTCAGTTTCGAGGAAATGATGCAAATCATGCAAATGTGTTAACATCAGTTCTGAGATGCATTTTTTCCCCTTTAATGGCTGAAGTGTGGCTTCAGAATCCTTCCTGCTCCAATGCAGACCACACTGTATGCATAGATAATTAGCCCCTACTACGGGGATGTTTTCAGGATAATTAATAGACATCAATAAGAAACACCAGCAAATGAAAAATATTTTAACAACATAAACAAACTCTTCAATTTACTCAGACATAAGTATTCTTTTTGACGTTGCAGGTGAGATTTGTACTTCTTTTCTTTTGACAAAAAAAAGGCCACAGTTCTGCAGAGTCTGGGAAAAAAATAATCCTAGAACCACGGCAAAAAAACCCCCAGTAAGGAGTTCTCTCTTTAAACCCAGGGTTTTCAGTGATGTACCACTTGGTGCTTACACTGCAGTATTTATAGTGTTGAGAAATATAAAAGATAAGAGCCACATATTCATTTTAATTGATCACATAAAGAACAAATTATGGCTGATGCCTTGTTAAACTGCTCCATGTGAGCTTAGACCAGGACTAATTTCTACTTTTCATACACAGACTCATCAGTCTGGCTGACTTGGGTGGCACACACATAGATTTATCCCAGGACAAATGGAGTTCTTCACCAAAGACTAGGGAGGTTGCTGGGAGTATTTTAATATTTGCATTTCCTTTCTGTTGTGCATTGAAATGGCCTGAACTTGCAAAGATGCTCAGAGGTCTCAACTCTCATTAACTTTAATGGAACTCTGAAATCACTAGAGAGGAAGTGTTCAATACTGAGAAGATGCAATATAAAATTGTAACTTTATACTCATCTGTATTTTCATACTTGGTGTGCTGCTTTGTCTGCACAGAAGATAACTGCTCAGCAGACAAGGTGGCCAAAACATAAAGAATTAAAAGAACCTGGCAGCAATACTTTACACTTCTCTCTGAAGGCAGCCAGAGATGCAGCAACAGATACAAGGGAGTGGAAATATTCCACACCGATTTTGGTTCCTTTGCCCATTCCAGCCAGAAAAAAGGAGATAACAAGGCTGCACACAGAAGGTCTGGGGCAAGGGAGAAGGGGAGCCACGGCCCCTGGCAAGACATGGACTCGCCTTTGTTGGAGCACTGCTGGGGACAAAGAGCTCACCCTCCTCGTGTGGCTGTGGGACGTGGACTAGGAAAGGACAACCAGCCCAACCCAGGGGCCTCCAACACGCTTATTCTGTCTTAACAAAAAAATGGTTTAGGAAAACACTGTTTTGCGAATATATTTAAGAAACAATTTGGTTGTGAGACTTTAAAAACTATTAATAAAAGTAGATGTCCAACTTTCTTTGAACTGTGGTCCCAGGTTTCTGGGAACCTACACAAACACTTGGCAGCTTCAGACACCATTGGACCTTGAGTTCTAACCAAAGAACAACAACTACTACATAAACTCCATTTTTTGGTTTTCTATTTAAATTGAGATACTGTTGTTAAACAGCCCATAACTATACTTCTTAATAAATTACCTCAATCTACAAGATCTAAGATTTAGATCTAATATTCTGGTCCTGTAAAACCCCAGCAAACCAGAGGTCTATATAGGATCCATCAGAACTCAGCTGTGTAAGATAACACTGCCACAGCCAGCACAGGATGAACAGCCCATGGAACAGCCTCCAGAACCCCGAGATAAATCCTGATCCACTTAACTCACTGGTACAAAATACCCTTAAACTCTAATAGGAGCAGAAATCACCCTAGATTCCAAGCTTGCTGACCTCACATTCAGTAAGAACCTTCCCCCTAAACTCCTAAAATCCCAAGAGAATCTAGTTTCAGACCACTGTAAGTAATCAAAGCGCACTTATGTGCGTAACATTTATTAATGACAAGCAGGATTACACACTTGCACATCTACTTTCTGTGTGCCATCCCGTGGGATCTGGAGTGCCTTGCAAACTTCCCAGTGATGGGAGGAACACCCGAGGCTGCTGCACCTTTCCCAGCAGCATCCCAGCCCTTTCTGGGGCAATGGGGCAGCAAATGCACCACCAGCAGTGGCCAAAGGAGTGCGAGGGGGAGCAGGGAACAGTGAATACAGCAAACACAGCAAGAGGAGCTTGTCTGCGTTCTGTGGGTTTGTGCAGGGCTCCTCTCGCTAATGAAACTGGATTTTGTTCAAATTCCAGCTTCAGAATATCCTTCCCTGAGTGTCACTGATAGGTTTCCTTAAGATTTAATTATAACAAAGCCATTTAAAAAATAAATTCCAGTATTTTGTTTCAAAGTCCTGAAGCACATTTTTCAGTGGATTTTTTTCAAGGGAAAGGAGCTGAAGATGTAAATATCCCCAGAAAAGCCCCTGCGACTTGCCAACATGTGCCAAGTGTCTGACTAAGGCCATTCACAACAGAGGAGCCAGCTCACACCCACCACCCCCAAAACAGGGCTGGTAATGGAAAGTCTGACAGACCCTTAACTATAGTGGCACTACTGGGTGCAGCTATAATATTACCCTCATAATTCTACTATATAATAACAACAAAGGAAAAAAAAGGTGAAGGGTCATTGTGCTTTGTCTTTAGAATTAAGATGGCTGTCTTCATCCTTACAGCATACTCTTAATTCTGGAGACACATCTTAATAACCTCTAAATAGTTCCAACAAAAGAGCCGTGTCAGAGGAATGAGCAGGCCCCAAGGTGTTTCAACTGGAGTGTTTTCATCTGCCTTTATTGCTCTATCCCTCTCCAGAATTAAGGCAATAACCTGTGATAAATTATTCAGGAACTGCTACAGGGATCAAAGCAAAATCATTCTGTTAAAGTGCTGTTTGCAACATTTGGCACTTAGTGTGAAAACTTTTAATGTGTGCAAGCTGAAAATCAAGGATTTTAAATAATTTAACAGCATGGAGTTTCTACAAACCAGCTAAAGATAGCAGGTTGCTATTTAACTGCTTTTTCTTCAGATCCCTTTTCCACGCGTTTCCAGCAATCTGATGATGTCACAACCAAAAACAAAGTACTACTGAGATTCCAGCTGCCCAGGCAATAGATTACTTACCCACATTGTCAGGAGA
Source organism: Pachycephala philippinensis (assembly GCA_013397055.1). NCBI lineage: Eukaryota > Metazoa > Chordata > Aves > Passeriformes > Pachycephala > Pachycephala philippinensis. The sequence goes on from VWZT01009103.1 coordinate 54,587, forward strand.
AATCTTGGTATTCTTAGGAGAAAATTAGGCACTGTTTTAACACTGGAGATTTTTTCCTATTAATACAAAAACAGGAAGAAGAAGAAAGCAGCAAGAAAAAAAACACAACAAAAAAGGAAAAAGAAAATAGAAAAGCAACACACATAATTACTTCAGCCATCTTCAATTATATTTGATATCCCTGGAAAAGAAACCTGAACATATGCTTTGTATGCAGACATAATGATTACAAATGTACTTGAAAAAGAAAGATCCCTCTTGTTACAACTGTTTTTCAGTGGTGCATTTCAGAAATATTAAAAACCTAAAAAAACCCCTAGCCAGTTAGAAAGTCCTAGTAAAACCCACAAATTAAATGAATTTGGCAGTCCTGGACCATTTTCATAGTGATATTTTAACAGTGTCATCTCCCTGTGGATTGCAATACTAAGCATTTTATTGAAGAACTGAACTGTTTTTGTTTTCAGTACTTGCAAAATGAAGTACCTGAAAGCACTTTTGCATGTATTATTTATTCATTATGATAGAAAAATAGCTTTAACCTAATAAATTGTGTTTAAGATAATTTAGAGCAAAAGTTTTGTTTATGATAAAGCAACAGATTTAGTTCTTTATCAGTAGCTTAAAGCACCAAGTTTTCTTTATACAAATTAGACAGATGGTGCTTACAGTAGAATTTACTAAAGGTCTGTCACAACAAATGCAGCCAAGCTGCATATTTAATCACTGCAGAACCTTGTCTACCTGCAGCTGCCAACTGCTAATCCAATTTCCCTGATAAATGTGGCAAGAGACACGATCAGCAATAAAGAGCATCTAACTCCATTTTCCTGCAGGGCGTCTTTTGATGAACATTTAGGACGGAAGCAGGAGTGCACTGTGTGGCCCTGGCTGGTGGCAGCTGCATGCATTTTGAAGACACAGTTCTCAGGTTACTCACTTAATTCTGCCACTATCATTATGTTGCTATTGATCTCAGTAGCTCTTGTCTACACAGCATTACTCTAGATGAAGCTGAATCAGGCAGTTATCATGCATCAAACTTGCTCAAAAGCCTGGAGATTTCCCCTTAATTACTTGTGATTTTATTTGCAAATACCGTTAAAGTGTAATCAAGCAGTCACTTTCCAGGGTCGTTAAGAACTTGCTAGTTTAGGAATATATCACTGGCACTCCATTAAAATTTCTCTACCAAGACAGTTTCAAGCAACCCAGACAGGACAATGGCAAAATTATTTTAATAAATTGAATCGCCACACAAGAGGAATCCAGTTTCCTACAGAAATGGTTGTGCTACCAAATGACCTCTTTGTTCTAATTTTTAGGATTTATAACTTGAGCAGAGGAGAGGTGAATCCGAGACAGGTGAACCGAGTCTATTTTATAAATGAAAAGTGATTACAATTAAATACATACAGCAACAACAAAGGAGGAAACCAGAACTAAATATTGTTGAAATAACGCAATTTAGCACAATTTAAAGATAAATATTATCCTAATTCAAGGGATGACTGTGAAGTGCACATCTGCAGGTAATGTCAGCGACGTACTGCTGCAAATTATTTACCAAATACTTCCAGCATATCTGCTTATTTCTTGTGAAAAGGTAGATAAATATGATAATGCAGTATTTAAGTTGCCATCATATTTTAAAATAGCAAATTAAAAATTACTGTTAAGATTTCTTCAAAATGACCCTGTGCAGCTGAAGTGAGCACTCCAGTGTGCAGTTAACTACTGATTCAGGGGTGGCAGAAGAAGACCTCTTTAATGCAAGAGTGCTCTAATATATTATCATTCCTGATGATGCACCTTCTATCCAGTAAGTCTTTTTCTTCCCTAAAATATACTCTTGTTTTGACACAAACAGCTTGCTACACTTAAGGATTTTACTAATAAAACATAATGTTGTGTTAGATATTATGACTGTTGCCACAGCTGAACTGCCTTGTCAAATCAATCCTAATATGGCTCCCACAGGCACATAAAAACCTTATTTAGCTATCAGTTATCCTAATCACTTTGTTCAGTTTAAGGGTGCAATACTTCAAGACCCGTTCCAATTTATACATATATGCCCAGCCATTTAATAAAGTCTTGATTTATATAATAAATTCTTGTTTGGAAAAAAAAAAACTTTAAAGCAGCAGTGTTTTATCAAGTGTGTTACACGTCTCCTCATACCCCCAAATAAATATGTTAATATACACAAACAGGATCCTTGCATGGAAAAGGGGAATATGGAACAGATAAGCCACCACTGAAGAAAAATCTGTCTCTTGGATTATAAATGAGCCTTAAATGGGGTCCCTTGATCTGCAAAACACTGGAGAAATCCCAGAGCCTTTTCAATCTCTGTACAAAGTTTGTTTAGGACAGTATTTGCAGCCTTTGCATCTCTACTGTGTACTGTCTATCTAATTAAATCTATGTATTCAAGTATAAATACCCACAGACAGCTAGAGAGGTGTCGGGGGGACTGCCAGCAGAGGGGACAAGCCTGCTGCTGGATGCTTGCCCCACTGTCAGCTCTTCCCATGCATCATTTCTTCCCCTAGAATAGAAACAAACCCACCTTTGTTTCTTCTTGTTCAGAACTACTGCTGAGTATCTGAGTCACACTTTCAAAACAAACAGTGAGGGGGAGCGTGAAATTCTCAAACTCATCCTCATCTTCACCTGCAGGAAAAGAAACCAGAACAAACCAGCAACAGCATCATCTTTGCACTTGTTCAGAAGGGTCAGGCTCTGAGGCTCTCACAGAGAAATCCCACTGACATCGTGGGAACTTCATGGGATTTACAGGAACAAAAACCTGACAAAAAACATTTTTACTGAGCTATAAAGAACATAAATTCCACACAACTTGCATCTAAGACTGGCTCATGTCCACATTTCACACCTTTCTCCTTTTCATATTTCTCTTTCCTCTGTTAACCTGCAGCATTTGTTCACTGCCCTACAAGAATATTCACATAAGAAAGTCAAGATTCACCAGTTAAAAATGGTAAGTTTAAAACTACAATAATAAATTAGACCCTTTCACATGTGTAGTTTATGATATTTAGACTGCAGTCTTCTATGTTCACATACTATTTTTCCTGCCTCCTACCTTTTGGTGTAAAGAATGAAGCTGCCCTGGAAATGAACCCAGACTGTGTTGGGATTAATTGTGTGATGCTGCCTCATTTGTTTCAGAAGGTGTGAGTTTAGGAGACACAAGATGCTGTGAGGAGGGAAAGGGATTGGCAGCTGAAAGGTATCCTGGAAGTCTGGATTGATTTTGTTTTGTCATGATCCTGAACAAGCACCTGTGGACAATTCCAGAAATGGCAATCTGCAGGAGGATCAGCCCTCACCTGCTTATCCTTGGGCCCTAATGAGGGTAGCAGGCTTCTCCCACGCTCATTCCCCCAGAGACTAATTCAGAGTAGGAACTTAATTTATGTTCTTTAAGGGGCTCTTTGCTACAGGGCTTCTCTTCCTGTTCTCTTCATGGGCAAACTCTGGCAAACCAAGATGCAAGTGAAGTTAGGAGTCCTGTGTGTTAAACTGGTTGTGCAAAGTTGGTGTGAGCTTTATGGTTTAGTTTCCACACTTCACATACCTATCTGTAAAACAGGCCTAATTCCAGCCCCTTCCCTTTAGGGATACTGCCAAGACCAAATCACTCACCCCAGTGCAATAGTGAGAAAGACAGAAAAGGCCAAAAAGAAAAAATGCCAGGAAGAGAAGTCACCAGGGACTGACAAATCCAGACAACACCCCGGGAAAAAAAAATCATAGTATGTAGCAGTTTTTCTTGAAGCTAGGATGACACATCTTCTGAACTGAAAGAGTCAAATATCCTCCGAAATAATTGTGATCCTGCAATGAAAACTGCTCTGTAACAATGCCAGTATTTACAGTTGCAGTGGCAATCCCACCCTGCTGTTCCCTCCATCCCAAATACCCAGCTTTGTCACCTGAGCTGCTCCCCTCTAACACAGGGCTTTCCAGATCTTTTTAAAAGCCAAGGAAATACATTCAATAACTTACTGCTGCTCGCTGCTCAGCTCAGTTACAGACCCGTCAAAGCACAATCTGTGCTCAAGGACTTTCTCAAACCAGTGAAGGCTCTGCCCAAACCCGTGACCTGCATCCTGCACCTGCAGCAAACCCGAGAGGGTGAGGAGGGGCTTTGTGCTGGATTTCAAAGCTTCTGCTGGCAGCAAAGGGTCTGATGGACTTTGGGAAAATCCAGTCCTCTCCATCTCTGCCTGTCTCCTCTGCCATCTTTCTGCTCCTTTCAACTGGAGTCAGTATTTTTATTTGGCATTTCTGGGCCCTGTGTCTTCTTCCAGTCCCGTTGTTTGTCTCCATCTCCTCCCTCTGCCAGTCCAGCTCCTCAGGCAGTTCCAATACACTTTCAGTTTCTGTGCTCCCCATCTCTTTTCTCGACCAGCATCAGCTTCCTCTTGCCCTCTTAGGAGCGGAACTGTTTCTAGAGCATTGCATTTCCTGATGCTTTTCTCCCTTTAATTGCTTACCAGATCCTCAGAGAAAAAAAATAATAAAAGAGGCCAAATCTTTTAGAGAGAGTCCCATGATGGTCAGTGCAGAGAACAGGAGCCATCTGCATCCTGCCCTGTGCAGGTTTAGGGCTCAGCTGCCATTCACGGGATTCTCAGGGGAAACCTGGATTACTCCAAGACAGGAAAGGTCACTCCATCTCTTCTGGAGTGCTGCAGACCCCTGAAGTCAGTCTCCACAAGGGTACTGTGTGCACACCCACATTCAAGGTGAGCCCTTCCCAAGGCAGAATCTCAAGCAGTTTATCAAAAAGCCAAGAAGACCAAAGAACTACCAGAATGTCCAACGCTGATTGTGACCAACACTTCAATGACAAACCAGCTGTTTCTGGAAACCAGGTAAGGGAAATTTTATGTGCTAGGTCTGTTTTGAATTTCAGTGTAGGCAGTGAAGAAAGATTATACCATTAGGAACCTCTATAGTTTTGCCATATTAATAAAATAATGCGTAAGTTTTAGAAAAGCAACACAAATTACTGCCTGTACATTTCTTTTTCACTCTTGAACAAGTCACATGCCATCGCCTGAACAGCACAGTAATAATAAGGAAAGGAAGAAACTATCCTAAATAAAGCTCCCATGGTAACTTGTTCCTTTTCTATAATTCAGACTACACAAGCACATCCTGGTGCCCTGTGAAAGAAGAGCTGCCTCCCCTGTCAGCTGTGGCAGAGCTGAGGGTGGTTCCAGCAGCCGTGTCTCAGAGCTGGCTCCCGGGGGAGCTCTGGCCCTGAGCAGGACTGCAAGCTCAGGGCACTGACAAACCATGCTCAAGAGCTCCTGAAGGTCTTTCCCACAGCTCAGATCTACTTCTTCTGGGAGAGCAGAAAAAGAAGCTACTTAAATTCATTCATTTTAGTAAAAGCTTTCATTTAAACATAACATTTACCAGTGTTGTTTTACTACTTTTGGTTACTGTATACTTAACACAAAACATCTTGGACTAAGAATCTTGGACAAAATGATGCAATTCTTAATGCCACAAAAATACTAGAAACGCAACCTGGGACACATGAGGAATTCAAAGTCTAATTATACTCATATGAGGCTTAAGTAACTCAACACAAACCAGAATGCATTTTGAAGCAAATATCAATTTCATAGAACCATAAAATCACACACTGGTTTGGATTGGGAGGGACCTTAAAGATCAACTCATTCCACTCCTCTGCCATGGGCAGGGACCTTCCCCTATCCCAAGGTGCTCCAAGCCCCATCCAGCCTGGCCTTTCAGGGATAGGGCATCCATGTATTACTGTTCTTTCCTACTAAAATTAAATGTTGCCAGTCACAGCAATGCATATAGTTTAAAATGTAAACATTCTCAATTTACTGTATGCAATTAATTTCCAAAAGTGTTTTTACATCAATTACTTAAAGCAATTCTCACCAGTAAAAATTAATCCTAATTTTGTTTCCACATAAATTATTTATCATTCATATAAAAGGATTTTCTATAAAGCTCTTCATTTAATTAAAAAAAAAACAAACACAAAAAAGCCCAGAGAACACAACTCTGCAATGTTTTTTTCTTCTAAAAATGCCAGTTTTCACAGTTTGAAAGTGTATTTTGACTCACAAGGTAAGAACGCTGTGATTTAGTGCTTGCACAAGCACACAGAGAGGACAGTTCATGTACACCTTACTTCTAAAATTCGGTTTCTAAAACACAACTTCTACTTGCTTATCAAAACTCAGAGAATCTTTGTGTACTGGGAACTTGCATAAAAAAGTGAAATAAAAAACCTTCTGGCAGAAGCTGGCCTGATGGATACCCTGGAAACACAGAACACCTACTCAGGCACCTAATGCTGTAAACCCTTAAGAGTTAATATAAAAATCAACTCCTTTTGCTTATTTCTTCAACAGAAGGCACCAAACACAGGGGTGCTGTCAATGCCATCAATGCCAGAAGCTGATGGGCAGCGATTTAAATGCCAGCTGTAAGATATTTACTGTACAATTCCACTGCTGCTGGACTGCTTTAGGGATCCCCAGCAGCACACGAGGCAGTGAGGAGTCTCAGGGAACGGCAGGTGAAAAGTTAAGTGTCCCACAAAATTTACTATGCACTTTTCTAAAACTTAGTAAGAAAACTCACTGTGTGATTCTGAGGCATGAGTTTCACAGCCTCTGTTTTCACAAGCTTTTTCAGGAGATTATAAGGAGCAAATGTCAAGGAAGAAGCAGCCTTGCAGCATTATGGGCAGGTTGTACACACTTTCAGGAACCTTCAGTGAGGAAAAAAATCCTAACTGCAAAAACCACAAATGTACATTGAAATAATATCTTAATTTCATCTAGAAATATATGTGATAGAGAGATTCCTTAGAACATTAAAGACCATAATCTGTTATTAATTAAAGCAATTACTTTTCATGGCATATATTCTAGACACAAAAGAGACACATGAACTAAATGACTTTTATAATTAAACAGAAAGTTTCAGATAATCACAGAATCACAGAATAAACTGAGTTGGAAGGGACCCACAAGGATGGAGTCCAGCTCCCATCCCTGCACAGAACCATCCCCAAGGGTCACACCATGTGCCCCAGAGCACTGTCCAAAGGCTTCCTGAGCTCTGTGAACGGTGTTTGCCAGATAAACCCACGTCATCAGCGTGTAAATCAAGTGGTTTTGCTTGCACTGGAGCCTCAGGCACCCTGGAGATCCTCCACACCCATCACAAACCTCACTTGTTTCAGCTACAAGAGATAAAAACACATCACATCCGTACTGAGCCATGTTAAACACCTGACCAAAGTTAGAACAGAGCAGTGGATGTTGTTCACCTCGATTTCAGCAAGGTTTTTGTGCCCCAGAACATCGGGAACACTCAGATATTCACAAACACCCATCACACCTCCTGCTGGTACTGGGCTTTTTCTGAGTGCCTGCTTCTCTCTGCCATCTCTGCACATCATTGACTCCAGAGTTCGATAACTTTTGTACGAATAAACAATTTCCCTTTTCATTTTAAGTGGATTAAACTCTTTTTAAAGAGGGAACATTGTAAGAGTGGGTTTTATAGCTGCCTGCTATTGGAAAATCTCCAAATTTAGTTTTAAGAGTTGTTTCTCTGTCAATCTATAACATCCAACATGGGATTACCTGGTTTTGTACTGCAAAGCTACACGGTTAGTTCCCCCCAATTACAAGGCAGAGCCTTTAATAACATAAGGCTAACAAAGACAGGGACTGAGAATGTTTGAGACACTAAAAATATTTTACCCCAAGTTACCATACAAAATAATAATAAAACTGCAGCTATTTAGCCACAAAAACATACAGTGGAAAAGTTCATTATTAGAAAGAACTAAACACATATGAGAGAGCACTACTGCTTCCCAAACATAAAGGAATGACTAACGTATTCCATTATGCAAATGAATTCACAGATATTTCACAACTGATCAGCTAGGAGGGACATAATGATTTATAATTCAAATAACTGAGCTTTGAAATCAAATTGGACTAATATATTTCGAAATATGCAAACCTGGAATAATTGTGAAAGTGATGTAAACCATGATACCAACCCAAATCATTTGTTGCCTTTGTTGTTGATACATTCTTATGGTTTTTCTTCTTTTTTTCCTGTTATGTAGTGCAGTTGCTGAAATTATGTTTTACTTTTAATTCTACATTATCCTTTAGAAAAAAATGATAATACACATAAAAAAAGAAAAATACCAATTTCTAAGACTGTGTAAAAGCTGATTGGTGTCCAGGAAAGTACTGAAATGAAATAAATTATTATTTTAACCTTTCAGGCTAGCCACAATTTAATCTGTTTCAAATACTGAAAATTGATCCACTGGACCTAGCATCTTAACAATACATTATTTCTTTCAAAGCAATATATACTTAATGCCTTTAAAAAAAACCCCTTAATATAATGTGAAAAGGCCAAAGTTTGCAATGCCAGGAAGTAGTTATAAACTACTTCATATGTTTGAAATAAAAAGTACTTCAGTATTATTATTAAAAAAACCCCTATTGGTAGAGTTTTTAATAGGAAAAAAATACATATCTTTAAAAGCCAAAATGACCAGTGAAATTAGGTTGTACATCATTTTCTGGGAAAAAGGAAAAACAGCCTCGACAGGTGTAATTTATCATTTTTCTGATTTAATACCAAAGAAATATATTAAAATAATAAAAAGAATCCTGAAATCCTCAAAATTTGTAGTGATAAATAGCCCTCCCTGTCTTTATTGCATTATGCCTACTAACAGAAATATTGCATGGTGGATTTCGCCAGACAAGGACGATTATTTTCCAATAAAAAGTTGCATATTAAATTCCAGCACAAAAGTGGGTGTCTAATACTTTTGAAATCTTTATGGTTTGCCAGGGAACACAATTTTAAACTTAACTAATACAAGCTCACGCTGAAGTGAAGCAGCATTAAAGCTGCTTGGCACGAGCCCACCCCTCTGAGCAGCAGAGCCCCCGTTCTCAGAGCTCCTGTTGGAATCATCCTTATGGAATACATTTGGGGCACTGGGGTTTGCAGCTAATCTCTCTTTTTGCTGGTCTTTCAACACTTCCCCCTGCAGCCACAGAAGTTTATTTGTGAGGACAGTGCTGCTGCCCGTCCTGAGCACGCAGAGGGCTCTGAAACCACTCTGGCAACAGTCAGCAAGTTCCTGCAGAGAAAAACCCCACAATTTCACCCCAATGCTAATCTTCCAGAGAACTTAGGTTATTAATATCTACTTTTTCATCCTTTCTAGGTCCCGATACTATTACATCTATCATCAAGAGCAGAAACTCATTTATTGCAAATACAGAGTGAGTAATCTGGAAGCTACTCAGACTTTTCAGCCTTGGGAAGTGTTATTTGCACCAGGAGTGTATCCTGACCCTACTTTTGGGAGCTCCCACGGGAATACCCACCTGTGCAAGGCTCCAGAAGACAACAGGAAATGCTGAATGCTCGCAGGCTGCAGCAGCAATGCCAGGCTGCTTCTCTCAGCAAACACACTCCCAGGAACAGCTTGCAGTCAGGGGCCCCGTGTTACATTTCCTGGGGATTCTGGAAGTGTTCTGAATCCTACAGAAGCAATAAGTATCCAGTAGAAAGGAGGAGAGAGCTCATTAGTTCCTTCATAAATCTTGTTAATGAAATAAATGTCTCTCATTCTGTTTTTGTTGAGTTCCTCAGCAATGTTTCAAGTCCTTTCCAGTCTGATTTCTGTGATGCCATGAGAAAATAAACACATGCATATTTAAAATATCAAGTTAGCTGCTTAATGGTATTTCAAGTCAGCATATGGAAGTACACCTTGTATGGTTTTCATTAAACAAAATTCACTTACGGAATGTGAAAACCTGCACTCATCTTTCAAGCCAAGGAAATATATTAAAACTATTCTTACAATATTAGAGTTTTATGGAGAAATAAAAAGATACCAATTGTCATATTCCAGGTGCCTTCCCCTCTGTTTGTGTAACAACCCCCTCTAGAAAATTACTGAAAAGCTGCTTTCATGAGCCCTGGTGGTTTATTATCTGTCATATAGCTTTAAATATTGTGTCATATCAAACACTGCTACTGGGGGGGTGGTTCAATCTTCTTGCTTGACTGACTGAAAATTCCAAGAACAAACATTCTTCTGCAACTTACAGTAAGTGAATATTAATTAGAATAATCTACACAAGGTTTGCAAGAGAGAGCATCCATGACTGGGTAAGAATTTCACACAAATATCTGAACCCAGACGAAAATCCACGTGTAAAGCCACGGCTGTTTTACCAGTGACATGCTGAGGAACTCAGAACCAGGCAGTGACAGGTTCAGAGCCTTGTGTTTGAGATCCACCACAAGCTGCACATCTTGGCTGCCTCACCCTCCAGGCAGAACCAATCCTCTTCTCAGCTGCCAACAGAATCAATCCCATTCCCAATATTGCTGAACTCATCAATGGCATTGACTTCAAGAAGTTTAGGAATGGGACAGATGACCATAAGCAAAGAGTTACACGATTCTCTTTCGTTAGTGAGAAGTAGGTAGAAATAAGCAAACTTTTTAAAAACTGTGCATAGAAAAAGATAAACCAAAATGAATCAATATTCCTATCCCAATTTGTTTAAATATGTGACACACAAAAGGACAGAAGTCTCATATTAATTTTTGCATTATTGTTTTCTAATAATATGTTGCGCCATACCCACAGGGCTTGGAGCACCCTGGGATAGAGGAAGGTGTCCCTGCCCATGGCAGGGGAGTGGAACAAGGTGATCTTTAAGGTTCCTTTCCAGCCCAAACCACTCTGTGATTCTATGATTATATTACAAAAGTATTTCTGTGATAGGTCTTAGAACTTTTCATTTATGAGACAGAAAATGCTACAAAAACATGTCACATCATTTTCCTGAACAAAGGGATCCAAACTTTTTTGCAACATTGTGACTAATTAATAATTTTTTAAAAAATCTGTCATCTGTCATAATGAAATAGATCATCTGAAGCTTACCCTTACTTATATCTATCTTACTCATTTTCCATCACAATACCTGTCCACTTAAATTGTGTAGTATTTATCTGCCTAACTCTTCACAAAATAAAAGCAAATTACTATAAAATCCCTAGGAAAAATTCCGTAGGATTTACGGGCACGGACAAACTGTGGGCCAGTTCAGAGAGCCACTGATGTACCCAATTCCCAGTGACACTCTGCCCTGCACTTCTTGTACTAATCCGTAATTCTGCTCCTCCCCACACCAAACACTTAACTGAACCCGAGATCCTGCATTTCCCAACTGCAGCCCCGCTCAGACACAGACATTTAAGAAGCACACTCTGGGTAACAACCAGAGCTATAGGATAACCCCAGTCCTGTTATCAATCCTCGGGGAACATCTCATCAAACCACTCCCCACTGCTGGCAGCAAACTCAGAGTCAGCCTCTTGGGGAAATGTGCAGCTCCATCACCTTCCCTAAGGTAAGGGTGAGCCTGGGGCAGGGCCAGGACCCGGGGCAGCTGCTGGGTCAGAGGGACCTGGGATGGAACCTCGGCTGTTCCCCTGCTCCACTCAACAGGAGCTGAAGAGGTGGCGTTTTCCTTCAGATGAAAGGGGTACACTGAAGCCAGGAAAGTGGAGGAATGCCATTTTTTTCAAGTGAGGTTACAGAACCCCAGCCTGGGTCAGGCTGAGGGGCCCACAGGGGCTCCCCTGGTGCCACCTCCCTGCTCCATCCCAGAGCCCAGGGCACAGCAGTGCCCACCCAGCTCTGCAATAGCCCCAGGGAGCGACCCTGCACAGCCTCTCTGCACAATCTGCTCAGGGCTGGGCACTGCCAGGGCACAAGTTGTGCCTCCTGTGCAGGGAATTGCTGGGAATCAGATTGTCCTATTGCCTCTTGTCCTATTTTTGGCACCACTGAGCAGAGCCTGGTCCATTCTCTAACACCTTGCATTTGGATACCAGCCCGTTCAAATAAAAAGGCCCCATGATTTCCTGGCTGGGAAGCCCAAGCACCTATTCCTGACCATGACACCAAATTCACAGACCCACAGAATAAGCTGTGTTGGAAGGGACCACAAGGATCATCGAGTCCAGCGCTCAGCCCTGCACAGAACATCCCCAAAAGTCACATCGAGTGAGTGAGAGCATTGTCCAAACACTCCCTGGACTGTGCCAGGGTGGTGCTGTGAGCCCTGCCCTGGGAGCTGGGTGTGCCTCAGGCTCTCAGTCCAGGGGGTCAGCCCAGCTCTGTACGCTCAGTTCCCAGTCTGTGAACACACAGAGATCCTCACTTTCAGCTGTCACATCCACTGACGACAGACCATGATGTAAGAGAGAGCATCAGCACCAGCTATTTATACTGTAATGCAGTAGGATTTCAGTTTGGGGAGTAGAGAACCTGAAGAAGAGATGTTAAATGCCTTAAAATCATCCCTGATTATTGGTTTTACGTATTCACAGGCTAAGGAATGTATACAACACATAAACTATTTTTTTTCTGGAAGTTATAAACTCAGTAACACAGTTTAAAGCATCTAAATGTTTAGTATTATTTACTCAGAAAAAGGCACATAACAATGCAATTACTGAAGCAATGCCTCAATTTAAATTTATGGACAGACATTGATTTACTTTATAAAATCTCTATGAAGAGCTATAGGGGTTCAGATTGCCTTAAAGAAATAGCCCATTCTAACAAGTCCATAATTCACAGTTTATCCCTACTTTGGGGAGTTTTGGAGATGTTTATAGTTGCACTAAATCCTTAACAAGTATATGCCATACAAAGCCATAGAAAGGAATCTGAACTACCCAGATTTGACACCAATACCAAAATTGTAAAAAAGCTACTTTGCAAAAGAGCAAAATCTTTATCCTTCAGTTACAAGACATTTAAAGAGAAACAAGAAGCCACAGTGACAGCTTGAGGAGAAAATTAAAACTGTGCAAGGAAGTCTCTTCACCCAACATTCAGGGTACTTCTGTCTACATCTGTTCTTTCAGTTCAGGGCTGTATTTGGATGCTGAAAGATGGAGCAATAATATAAAAGCTAGAAAGTACTCGTGAGTGAACAGAGGCAATCTCAGCAATTCCCATTTCTGTTTCTGCCTTGCCAGTATCAGGCAAGATGAAACACACATAAAATAGAGTATCTTAAGAAACATTTGCAAAACTTAACAAGTATCTGAGAAAACTTCTAAAGATCTAGAGAGGAACCTTGTAATACAAAAAGCCGTTTTTCAGCATATAAGGAAGAGAAGGAAGGAATGAAAGAGCAGAAAAATTTACAGGTCTCAGAGAAATCATGGCAAGACAGCTCTTAAATCCAAGTGCCAGTGTCCCTGTAGTTTTCTCACTCAAGTGATGTAGTGATTCAAAAGACGAACTAAATGTAACAGAGTCAAAGGAAACAAACAGAAAGTTCCAGATGAGTCACGGAAAACAAGAGCTTCATCAAAAGCTGCACCAATGCCAAATTCACCAAAACATCTATAGGAGATGAGCACTGAAGTACAAAAAAAGTGGAAATAAAAAATGGCAGCATATTTCCAATTTCAGTAACAATACCAGTATAAAAATACTGAACTACTCACAAAGACAAACCCAAAAGAGAGTAACACTGCTCTGGAAAGCCAGGAGAAATTGAAAAATCTAAATGAAACAGCTTAGGAATCCAGTACATTTTCAACACTTGCTTATAGTTTGCCTTTAGTAAGAAGACAAGAATAAAACCTCAGCTTCTAAAAGCTGCACCAAAGGCTCAGAACCCCTGGCTCGCTCTGAGGCTGAGTCACCACGGCAGCTCACACAGTCCTGCCAGCACGCCAAACACCTCTGCCCTTAATGCAGTGCCTTTAAAGCATTATTGTAAGAGGCTGTGTATTTTAACCTAAAATCTTGAAGGGGAAGACAAATAATGACTGTATACACCGATTGATAATTCTCTGGGAATTCATCATCCATCCTGTTTCCAGGAGGCCCTTTTCTGGAAGGTAATGGCAGGTTCACCATGACGATGCAGAGGAATTGAGGAGCACTGCCCTGCCTGCACACACGCAGGCTGCTGGACCCCTGTGCACAGAGGATCTGGGAAGATGCCACAGGAGCAGCTGCAAAAGATGAGTTGCTACCAGGCAGAAGAGATGATGACTGCCATAGAGCACCACATTTGGGTGAGGTGGTTGTTTTGGGGTTTTGTTAAATAATTAAAGGAGGGGAGTGAAAGCCTTGTAAGCTTATACAAGAATTACATGAATTGGGAATGTAAATTTATGAACAGTCTTGGTCACAAGTTAAGGATATTACAAATGTAGTGGCATTACAGAAATCATAAAGATGAAAAAAATCATACATTTTAAGCAAAACTTTCAAAGTTGCTTAAGGATGTGCTATCCAATTCGCATTACAGTGCAAGAAAAATGGGCCTCCAAATCCCCTGAAAAGACTTTGAAAATCTGTTCCTTATGTGGTGCTGAAGTTTTAGTAAAAACACAGATAGCAATTTGTTGGCAAGAAAGCTCTGTGCAGTCAGGTTTTAATTATTTCTGACAGATTATCATCACTTACCCTGAAAGCTCTCGGTGGCTCCGACAGCAATGGGATATATACTTTTCATTACAGCTGGACAAAGGTGAATAGTTAAAAACTGCACATTCTATCATGAGTAAAAATACTGAGTTTTAGTTTGCTATGATTCAAGGAGCCATTTCAGTGCGAGTGTTCTGAATAAATATTCAGAGATCCACACTTAAAAGTTGTAACATGGAAAATCCCTCTATTGACACGTGTGCATTCACCATAGTGACATCCAACAGCACTGTTTGGACATGCATCTTTTATTCATGTTTCACTTATTTTATCATCACCAAAAATACTAAATACTTGGGAAAATATTTTGTAAATCCACCTCATGATAAATCATTTCCATGTGATTTTGATAATATTGGAAAATGGAAATACAGCCATTAATGGACATTCTGGCTACATAAAACTCTGTCCCCTCAAAAATGGTTTAACAGGAATTCAGTAAAAGGCACATTCATTAACTTCCAAAGGAAAGGTGATAAAAGATCTAGGATCTGATGTGACAGCAGTACTTGGAACTACAGTCTGAAGCTCAAATTGACAAATCTCAAAATATTCCTGTTTGTTGAAGAATATTTATTTCAGACAGCCTTTAGTCCGTGAACAGAACAGTGGCTACTGGTAGCTGTGACACAAGAATTTCAAACTGTTTTCTGTTAGTGAATTGAGTTTGACCACCCATCCTCCACTGCACAGCTGCCACTAGTGAATTCAAAAGAACAGGATAAAGCTACATGGCAAAATCCATCAAATCATTCCTGAGCCCACATCGGACTTCAGAAAACTAGAAATTTCTTGTGTCCAGCAGTGAGCAATTACAAGAGGTTAAGTCTCTAATAGCAGAACAAAAGATATCTAATATGTCCTGGGAGACTACACCTTGTTTCATTACCATGAATTCCATTGCTATACCAAGTATAAAACGCTTCCTGCGTGCATCCTTCACTGGATTCCTTAATGGCAAAGTGGAAGGAAATAACTGACAACGTCTTTTGATCATCCACAGTGCTAATGGCAGGTTAACACGAGGTGCTTTGGCCAGCACTTTGGGATTTGGAACCCTGGGTGTCATTATTCAGACCAGACCCCCCTGAGGCATAACTCCTCCATCCCACATAATGCTTGGCACCAACAAGGCAGGAACGAGACACTGCCAAACACTGTGCAGGTACCCCTCAGGAATATCACCACTCAGCAAAGAGCACACTAGAAACTCCCCAGAGTTCCCTTTTAACCTATTGTTGAGGAATAACATCTTACAAATTTCACCTACTTAAGGAAAAACCGGATCTGTAGGGTAAGAGAGAAGAGTAGATGAGTGGCTTTCTAAAATACCTGTGGTTATAAAGACTCACTACATCCACAGGAGGAACAGGTGAATGGGCTCCCAGTCAGGGATCCTGCCTGCTGCTGCTACAAATGTGCCCAGGATATTCCCAGTAGCAGAGCACCAGGAACGCTGCCAGGCTGGTTTGCCCCACCAGACCCCCGGGTTGGGATTATATGTATCAATATATTATGACTTCACCCAGAATTTCCACCTGGCATGCTACCACTGGGAAGAAGACCCTTTATTTTAATTGCCACAAACACAGCTGTGTTTATCCAGGATTCACAGCTACCTCCTACAGCCACTCAGTGAAGTGTCCATGTCAGGCTGTAGCATCCATTCTGTTAATATGATCTTCAGTCTCATCAATAAACAACTCAGAGCTTTATGAACACACAGCAAGCCATGAGGAAAGAGAAAATAAAACTACAGTCTGTAATCTAAAAAGCAGCGCTAATTTTTACTTTTTATGTACCTTATTTTCTTTTAAAATCTTCCATGTAACACTAAAACCCACTAACACCAAACTCTTTAACATGAAAAACTGACTTTTTTTTTTTTTTACTTAATTTACAGTAGTTGTGCAAACACAACCCTATCCAATCAAAACACAGGTAGGACTGCTCATACAACTTTTAAAATGATGTTATTTCTTCAACTGGCAAACATATTGAGAACAAACATTGAGAATTCCTCTCAATGGTAGCAATGAGTAGCAAGAGAAGCAAACTGATGCATCTGGTATCCAAAGAAGGGTCCTTCCTCCTTTTTCCTCAGCTGTTCAAGTTTCACTGCAGTTTGAAACAAGCAAACAAAGCCCAGCCATCATGCACCGTGGTATGGGCTGCCTCCAGAAACTCCACAGTAACACCATCAGTATTTTTCCATCCATCACCCTCCATTTACCTGTCTTCAAGGACTACTGCAGATATCAAGGTTGGATGGGTACTATTGTTATCCTAAGGCAAGATACAACATTCAGCCTCTGGTTTTGAGGAAGCAAAGCATTTATACCCTGTATTCCACAGAAAAGTTAAGTCATATCGGAAAATGACCTTGTTTTAATTGCTACTATTTCTCAAGTTGGCTGCCATGGCAGCAAAGACAAGTCCTGCTCAGTACTGTCCGAGCAGGTCACAGCCAGCCCGGAGAGAGCAGCAGAGAGCTTTGTCCAGCAGCCCAAAGTCTGAGAGAGCAGCAGAGAGCTTTGTCCAGCAGCCCAAAGTCTGCTGGGAGTGTTTCAAGGCCCTGTAAGTCAGACTCAGAGGATATGAGGCAAATGACTGGACGAGCATCGTCCTCACTGCAGAGTGAAGAGGTGAGACTCTTGTTTCTCTTTCTCCAGGCACACATGGACCTCATTGTCTCCTGGCACTCCTGAGACTCGCAGGGTTTTTAGTGTATATTCACAGGTTTTCAGAGGGATCATTTTGTTTTGCACCAAGAGCAGCACCCTGCCTGCCAGAGCCAGCTGTGGGTAACGTGCAGCTGCAAATGCACAGGACACACCGAGTATTTTCTTTCCTTACTGTGTAACCTTCATAAACTTCATAAAGTTTTCTGGTGGTTTTAGTAGCCTAATATTTAATTCAGATGAAAACATTTTGTAGGGTTAACTCGACTTCAGAGACAGTGGTGCAGAGCTGCTGTCCAAACCTGTGCCAGCTCGGGAGCTGCGCTCTGCTGGGCACGTCCAGCACTCAGGGGTGTCACTGCAGCCATTCCAGCCCTTGGTCACCCTGACCCGGACATCCCGGGCTGCGTGGCATTGTGCCTTCTGATGGCATCAAGGCAAGCAGCAGTGAGGCGTGGGAGAGAGCCCCAGCCCAGCTCAGCCGCCGCTCCCAGCGGTGAAAGCCTGGTGCCATCTACTGCCAGCTCCCTTCCCTGACATCCCCATCCCCGTCCCCATCCCCATCCCTGTCCCCGTCCCCATCCCCGTCCGCATCCCCATCCCCATCCCCATCCCAATCCACATCCATATCCCCATCCCCATC
>VWZT01009103.1:73228-85653 GCA_013397055.1 Pachycephala philippinensis
ATTTATCCTTTTATAATTGTATGAATGTAATTTTTGGTGACAAAATCAGTAGTGAAAGCACAATCAAATATGAAAAAAATAGCACTATATAATACAACCTTTAAATGTTACAAAACACAATGTTCACACTGTAAATGGGAAGTTATTGCTTATAGTAATTAAGCATAGCAAAAGTAATATATTTAAATATAAAAATAATACCTACCAATTAAAAAAAAACCATCCGCTCCCTAAGCAGCACACTGTTGAAATGCTACAGCAGCTGCAATTTTAGCAACGTTTAGGAATTTTTGTGTTTGGTATCATGACAAGGAAAAAAGGGGTAGCAAGGAATGCAAAGCCACCAGCAGCCACCCCTGAGCGCTCCGAGGCTCCCTCCTGCTGCGGGAGCGCCGCGAGAAGGGAGCGGAGCCAGCCTGTCTCATTGTGCTCCGCTGTCAAACCAGGCTCTCCCCGCACCAGGGTTTAACAAATAAAATACTAAAACAGCAGTCAGTGTTGACAAAGAGCAGTGCTTTAATCCACAATTATCCTTGTAACTCTTACTACTCCTTTTATCATCCATTAGCTTTGATTCCCATTATCCCATCAAGAACTGTGTCAACGCTTTTGTCCCTGGGGATTTCCCACACTACGAGGATCTGACAGACAAGCCTGAGTGCTAAGCAGGATCATTACCTCTTAAATCCACTTATCTGATCCACTGAATAGTAAATTGAAAAGCTCATTAACAGCAACAATCTGATTTGTTTTCACGTGTGACAGGGTCATTCCAAGTCAGCATGAATATAGCACTCACAATAAAAACTACCCCATCTGTAGTGTGGCAAATTGTAAGCTAAAATAAATATGATATTTTAAACACCTTCTTCAAAATCGTTTTCAAAACCCACACATGCTCTTAGCATATAAAAATAGAAAAGTAATCCCCTCCCACCACAGCAATGCAATGCCCCTGGACTTCTAAGCGCTATGAAAAATTAATGATAAAGCATTTTGGACGTATAATAATAAAACACACTTCAACAACAAAGGCTGTGCTACATATTCAAAAGGCGGAGAGAAGCCCTGCTGAAAGGGCTCAGAAAAAGCTGTGGAAGTGATCTCATCCTCTGCTTAGGTCCTGCAGGGAGCCATGGGGATGAGGGCAGTGGGGCTGTGGCACTCAGAGCCGCACAGCCCGGGCTCCTCCCTGCACACCTCCCTGTCCTTCAGCAAAAAGCCAAGGCTCACACTCCCACTGCTCTCCAGACACTTTCAGTGAGGAGCAGGGAATCAGCTTCCAGTAGGAAACCCTTGGTTCAAGACTCCTGGAAAACAGTGACACCATGAGCCCCAGATCCTTATAACCGCAAGATTTCCACCTTCAGAGGGAATTCCGTGTCCAGACAATGCTGTGTGACTGAGCACGTATGGCCAAAAGTGCAACAGGAGAGCACCACAGCAGCCCCAGCCCAGCTTCCCACTCCTGGGACCGTGGGGGACACCCACAGAAGGGACAAGGTCAGGCTATGGTGTTCCACAGCCCCAGGTGCCCACGCAGGGCCCTGGGTGAGGCTGGAGAGGGGGGCACCCCTGCCCTCAGCCCCCAGTGTCACTGCTGTGCTCAGGGGTGACAGCTGTGACTGTGGGGGACACCCACAGAAGGGACAAGGTCAGGCTATGGTGTTCCACAGCCCCAGGTGCCCACGCAGGGCCCTGGGTGAGGCTGGAGAGGGGGGCACCCCTGCCCTCAGCCCCCAGTGTCACTGCTGTGCTCAGGGGTGACAGCTGTGACTGTGGGGGACACCCACAGAAGGGACAAGGTCAGGCTATGGTGTTCCACAGCCCCAGGTGCCCACGCAGGGCCCTGGGTGAGGCTGGAGAGGGGGGCACCCCTGCCCTCAGCCCCCAGTGTCACTGCTGTGCTCAGGGGTGACAGCTGTGGCCATGGCAGTGAAGAGAAAGAACAGAGCAGCAAAACACCCTCAGTACCAATCAGTAACAATTTCAAACACACTGAACCACGTGTGAAAGCAGAGCATCCAGGGATCCTTCTTTTTCCTGTCTGTACCCTCAAAACCACCTCGGTGGGATCAGGACACTGAAGGAAGACAGCAGGTTCACAACCTCTGGGAATTTTTTAATTATCTAGCAAATTTTATAGAATCACAGAAGATTATTTTTGGAAGGGACCTTAAAGTCCATCCAGTCCCATCCAGCTCACGGCAGGGACACCTTCCACTGTCCCAGGTTGCTCCAAGCCCCATCCAACCTGGCCTTGGACACTGCCAGGGATGGGGCAGCCACAGCTTCCCTGGGCTTATCAGTGGTTCAAGTTACATAAACATACACTTTCCAGCTCCTTGAACTGTTCCAAAAGGACAAGAAAATAAAACTGTGGAAGCAATGTTTAATAAAGCAAAATACTTGCATGTAAATACAGACCAAGAAAATAGAAATAATTCAGTAATCACACCAAAACTTTATTTCCCCTTCTTCCCTACTCTTTGGCCTTAGATACGTTTAACTTTGCTTTGCCTTTGGAGGTCTTCTCTTTTTGGCACTATCATTATAACTCTGAAGAAGCTAATTATATCAATTCTTAAATGTGAAGCAGATTACAGAACTGGGAAGCTCAGAATATGAGTTCCTAAAGGTTGTATGGCTCTGTAATGACAGTCACAGAAATTCAATAACAGCACTGTATGGAATGTACTCAAACACACCCCATGAAACAAATTAAAACAGAGCAATGAATCTCTCACACTGTGCAAATAAGAAAACACAAGAAAATGTTAGTTTCTATAGTTTTCATAAGGGCTATTATAATGAATTAAGATTTTGGATAATGAATCTTCAGAAAATTACAGTAAAGTTATTACCCGTAGGCACAGCGTAAATGCTAAAGATATTATAACTTCCTTGAAGCTCTCCAGGCCTCGCTGCAGAGAACCATCACTGCAACATTAAAGCATTTTGTCATGAACAGGGAGGGCAAAGCCAGACCTTCACCACATTTACCCCAGCCTGGCAGAGCTGAAGCACACGGAGCACAGAGGGGAGCCCCTCTGTCCCCAGGGCTTTTTGGGAATCCAGGCAGGGCAGGGGCGATTGCCACGGGGTTCTACCCCCCACCTTCCTGACCAACACCCCTGGGAGCACCCACAAAACCCCCACACTAATTGCAAGTGGCATTCTTGGTACTGAGTGCCACAACACATTTTGTAATTTCCCCTACTTTTTAAATCACGCTCCGGTATTTTGAATTTTCAGCACTTAAAAGCTCCATTATAACACAGCAGAAATCCAGCTTCCACATCCCACAGACAGCTTCAGGAAATGGGAACTGAATCCCCTAATTGGACTATCAGGGTGCCAGATCATTCATCTTTATCTCCTGATCAAAGTGAGGGCTTCAAAAGCCCTGGCTTTTATCTCCTCTCCTTAGCAGAGGAAAACCTTGGTCACTTCCACTCCCGAGCAGCTGTCTTACAAAGGTAACATCTCAAAATGCTCTTAACTGAGAGCCTAAACCAAGAGAATGAGCTCATCTGTTGGTTTAGAGTAAACTCTCTAATGAAGAAGCTCTCCAGAACAGGCCATAAGGAAATGCCTCAGGTAGCTCAGACAGGATCTCTGAAGATTCAGGTGGGCTCTCAGCTACTTTGTACGTAGGCTACTCTCCCATCCACTGCTGCCTGTGTTTGTAACAGCCAGAGCACCCACACCAACTACATAAATGGTATATACTATTCATTGTCTTACCTCTAAACCTAGCTTAAAATACTGCATAAAGTTATCCTCAACTGAAAGAGACCTACTGCGAAATAACATTTAAAAATCAGGAGATTGTTATTATAACTAAGTGTTCTGTTTTAGGGGAAAGGGTAAATCTGCCGTGTGGCTCAGCCATTGTTATGGATGTTATTTCCCTCCTAGTCTGTTGAAACACTCTGTCATCACAAGCTCAGACAGTAAGAGGTATTAACAGTTCCCACAAAGGCTGTTTTCCAGGCCCTGTTCCCCAGTCCTTCCCCGTTAGCTGGAGGATTCAGAGGAGTCTGGGGTGCCAGAGTGATTAACTCCCTGCTTCCTGCTCTATAAAATGCCCATACGGTGCCAGCAATAAACCTTCTCTTACATGGAGATTGATCTCTATTTCAACGACTATCTTCCAGCTTTTATTTACTTATTTATTTATTTCTCCTTTTCTTAATCCATGTTTTCTCAAAATCTTGAAGGAAAGATATACAATTCTGCTGAACTTATACAGGAGACCCACTATGAACTAGCTGCTCTTATTACTGATGCAGCATGAGAAGCGTTCTCTGTGAAAAACAAAGAAGCAGAAAAAAGAAATGGGTTTATCTGCTAGGTTTTCAGTTCACCGTTAGTTAAAAGGATGCTTAGCTTTAAAAGTCTTGTTTAGACTTTCATTTTTGTAAAGCACTGTTAGAGAGTTTTAATTCAGCTGTCTCTTATGTTCCCCTTCAGGGCTTAAAGAACAAATATTATAGTGAAAACAGAAATACTATTAACAGCTGTTACTTTTTGAACATCTTCCAGACGATTTTTAGCTTCTGAAGCACAGTTCTAGGCTGCACTTTCCATCGGAGCTATTCACTGCACTGCAGAAATTCAAGCCATGCATGCAGTCAAGGATTTGTTTAACAATAAGCCAAAATGCTGGTTTAGAACCCTCGATGATTGAAATGAAGCACTACTGTGCAGTTACACAAGTAAATCTGTGCCAGTCAGAACACTCCAAAAGATACAGAATTACAGGTACTCGAATAGCAGTAATTGACACTCTGACTTGCCACTGTAACTATTGCAAGTGTGCAACTAAATTTTATTCAGATGCTTAATTGTCTCTAAATGAGTGGCCCACTCAGTGTACTTGTGTGCAATAAACCCGAACGCTAAAGCATCAACATCAGTTTGGCACTTAAAAACAAGCAATAAAAATCAGAGCTGCTTAGTACAGCTCTAAAATTTCTATATCCAAAACTATTCCACTGTACTGACTAACATCACTGCAGGTGGTCTGCATCTCCAGATCAAGCCTTAAGCACATGAAATTTAGCAGGACCACGTCTTCTGAAGAGGTTTTGCACCAGGGTTGTACATGACAGTGCTTTTGCACATTTATCCCAGGGCATAAGGAGAGGTGTTACAGCCACCACAGCTAATACCAGCAATTTGAACAACCCTCTTTGGCAAGCCAGAAATAAGATAATTGTTCAACACAGGCCGGCTCCTCTGAAATACTGGCAGCATTGCCTCTAATTATAGACATCTGTCATTGCTAGCCACTCAGTAGTAACCCTGACATCAATATACAACTATAACACCACACTGCCTGCAGGCACAGCAATGGGAGCAGATCCGAGAGGCGGGCAATCATCTGCCTCATCCAAACTATCTGTCACGGCTTCCTAGCCACAAATAGCTCTTACGTTTTGTATCCTTAGGATAATATGTTGATTTATTTTAGATCCTCTAATATTTACAGTCGAGGCCATCTACTAAAACACAGAAACAAACCTGATGGCCAGTGGAGGCAGTTACCGCTCAGAACCGCCTCGGAAGGCCGTAGCTCACGGCTCCTGGAACGGGCACCTGTGCCCAAAGCTCCCTTCCCCAAAATCCCACCTGCTCACGGCCGGCTGCAGGGCACAGGTGAGGCTGTGCTCTCATCAGCCCACATCTTCCCAGCCAACCTGAAGGAATATTTTCAGTTTGAACCCGG
The DNA here is from genome assembly GCA_013397055.1 of Pachycephala philippinensis. NCBI lineage: Eukaryota > Metazoa > Chordata > Aves > Passeriformes > Pachycephala > Pachycephala philippinensis. Next base: position 78,963 of record VWZT01009103.1, read on the forward strand.
AGAATACCTGTGCCAAACCGAGCACAGAAAGTTCCAGTATCCCAGCGCTCCCCGTGTCAGAACAGAGAAGCTCTGCACAATTATCTTCAACATGCAATTTTGAAACAGAAATTGCATTAATGCTATAAGATATGGGTACAGATTAAATACTTCACCACTGCTTAGGGGCAAGCTGACATATGCTGCTAACCAAGAAATACAGGTTCTTGAAATGTACAGGTGAACATGGATAATTCCTTTTTAATTCTAAGGTGAAAATCACACTGAAAACCCCAGTCTCTATTTTTTTGTCTTCATTTGAAAATCCATCTCAGAAAGGGGCAAAAAAGATTGTAGGTTTAAACTAATTAGGAATTAACTTCCTTACAATTATCTTAATTTGTTATTAACAAAACCAAGATTTCTTAGTATGATTCACAACAGCCTGTGCTGAAGAGAAACTATTAATTACTCGATAGACAGTTAGCTTTCAAGTGAGCTGCATTTTAAAAACCTCCTTTAAAATACAATTGCTAAATGCCTTACAGTGCTGTAATGTGAGACAGGTTCAAATCTTATTACTTCACTGAAATTAAAACCTAAGTTTTAATACTGTTCAAGTCGAACAATGATTCCACACTTTATTGCTTTTGAAATCCCTTGATGATCATAGGAAAAAATGCCCTCGAGAAAAAGAGACTCTGTTTTCGATAAACAGAAAATACAGTTTGCACTCTTAGCCTCTTTGTCATCACAAAAAAGGATTTAATGCCAATTCTTTAAAAAAAGACTTTTTTCAGAAAATGTGCACCTTGTGTGCCATTTGTAAAATCAGCTCACTTTCTTTTATTTATTACTGCAGCGCGGCAAGGCAATAAAGCAGCTACTGATAGCTAATAAATTACATGCCTTTTAAAACAATTCTCCAGCTACAAAAACTTGTAACTACAAAGGCTTACATTTACATGGTACATCGTGTGAAGTGTCTACATTTATGTTCTACTTAACCACATAAATAAAATCTGACCCTTTATTAAACAGACAAGCATGAACCAGGGGCTCCACGTGAGATTAAACAAAAGGTAACTTTTTAAGGTTTTCCTACAGATTTACATAACTAAACATAAATTTTGCACCAGCAGTTCAGGTGAAAGTATTTTTAAAATAAATCACATTTTTAATTAATGCCCTTCAAGGTACCTTCAGGAAAAAAAGGTGAGCACCATTTTTCAATTATTGCATGATAACACTGATTTACACCTGAATCTAAAAATTAAATAAGGTTTTCAATAATAATTGCAACATATTACTGTAATATAAAACAATAATTCTCCAGCACATACCATGCAAACCACGATTTGTATTTTTAATTAAACGAATGCTTTGGGAAAGCATTTCTTTGTTAAAACAGATTTAAAACAAAAAAACCCTGCAGTTTTATTTCATCATGCATCTCTCCAAGAAATGCTTTAAATTAGACATATCTATTAAGCTTGTTGAACCGCTCTTAAATGTTTTTGCTCCATGGCCAGCCCAGCCCTCACAGCTGATGGCACAGAGCACTGAGGTGCACTGTCTTTGCCTTTCCATCTGCATTATTTTTAGGCTGATGTTCTCAACTATTTTAATAAATTTGTTCCTTACAATCTGATTGTCTCATAAATCATTAAACTAAGCATTACATTCCTTTTAATTGTCTCTATATTGTCATGCATCTAAAATTCAGATGTGTACCTGTAATATTATTTCCTCCACTCACAATGATTTTTACAGCTTCTGAAGCTTTGGTTTTGCTTTGCTCACACAACTTTCCCTCTGTAGTTCCAAAATGGCAGTTCTTTAATTGAGCACGAAAACAAATCTGAACTCCCTACTCATAAAAACGTTTAAGCCTTTGCTGCTCCCTGTTAAGACAACAGCCCTGACATGTCAGCAGGAGATGCAGGACCAGCCCAGCACCCCCACAGCCATCCATCACTGAACTGAGATGCTGTGGGGCACACCTCTCACTCTGGCAAGCACTGCTTGATGCAAAAAGAGATGGGAAATAGTTTCCAGACAGCTTTCCACTCCTTTAATCCTAGGTTTACTTTGATAATACATGTTTTCTTGTATTTTGCATCAGTGGCTAAAACACCAAGACAAAGACATTCCTTATCCAAAGCAGACAAAACCAAGGTTTAACAAACCAGGTGGCCAGGACAGCAAACAAAGCAGAGCCTGTGGTTTCCTAATTCAGGTTATTCTGTTTACTTGTGGGGGTGAAATATTGGTGCAATTTTAAGATGGCAGAGAATAACGAGCGAGTGAAGCCTGGTGTGTCTGTACCAGGAGGGTCCTTTGCGGAACAGGAGCCCGCAAAGTGCTGCAGAGTGGAAAGAGGATTTAATAGGACAGACCCTTAAAAACAACAGCTTGGTTCAAGAGGAGTTACAGATATTTTTAAATATAAAACCACATAGTGATACTCAGACACTGAAAATTCATCAACTCCAAATTTCACCCAAGAATTTAAGCTAAAACACAGGACACTGAAATCAAGCAAGAGCTTAGCAAAAAGGAATGGCCTGGTCTGACCTATGAGCAAAGAAAGTATTTGAAAGGTATAATTTGAAGAGAAAGTTGTCAATCTTAAGCTTTTGCTGAAATTAAGCAACTAAAAATATAGCCAAAATTTGACAGAACACACTATAATCAAGAAATTCCAAACACAGATATGCTGTACAGATAACATAGCAATAGATCCAACTCTGGATCACCAGCAGGGAGCAGAATTATAGTTACATGAGTATTTATCGAAAAGCTTACAAAAGTAATAAAAACTAATGAAACCAATCAATCAAAATTGGTCAAGAATCTTGATCAGTGATTATTCTCAGTAACACATGGGAAGCTTCAGACTGCAGCCTTTGAGGTTAAAGTGGGAAATAAAGGGGTGACACCCTGAAGTCGTGCACAGAAAAACACAGCCAGCCTTGGCTCCGGCAGGAGAAACACAGACTGTCACCTGGCTAAGAGAGAAAAATGCAGGGCACAGTAAATAAAGGCCCTCTCACCCCCCAGCTGAATGAGGCACAGCAGGGAACACAGGAAAGGACAAGGTGGCTGATGCTGAGGAGACCAACAGGAGCTCCAGGTGCCCCAGCCCACGGCAGCCCAGGGTCCCACACAGCCCCTGGCTCCCGCAGGAGGCGCGTGGCACCACGGGCACGGCGTCTGCAGGGCACCCAGGCCTCTGTGGCAGACAGGCAGTGCCCTCTGCTCCCAGCATGACTGCAGTGACAGGGGCACCCAGGCCTCTGTGGCAGACAGGCAGTGCCCTCTGCTCCCAGTGTGACTGCAGTGACAGGGGCACCCAGGCCTCTGTGACAGACAGGCAGTGCCCTCTGCTCCAGGTATGACTGCAGTGACAGGGGCACCCAGGCCTCTGTGACAGACAGGCAGTGCCCTCTGCTCCAGTTATGATTGCAGTGACAGTCTCTGATAATGCACAGAGCAATACTTTGGTTGGTTTTGCTGAACTCTTTAACAAACACAATAATCTACAATAATCTATGCAGAGATGACAGATGCCATCAGACACAGCTGCTCTCAACAGCTGAAGGAGCTGAAGCACCTCAGAAGCCCAGTGAGCTGGAAGGGTGCTGCTGGCTCACCCTTATCTTACAAGATACTGCAAAACTAAATTTTTAGTTCCCGTATTTTAGCACACATATTGAGGTGATTACACTAATATCTAAATAACAATCTAAATGTTACTGTTATTCAGCAGAAATTGGTTATTAAAGAAAATGCATAAACTAGAATGGACTTGTGCTGTTGAGAGCTCATTCAAAGATACTCTATTCTATTAATGTTACTTAAATCAACAGATTCTGTGCACATTTTTATAAAATCTAAAATAATACTATTTTATATTGACTTACATAGTAAAGTTCTAACGTATCTTGTGATCAGCCACATTATTGTGTAGATGATATCTATACAAATAACTTAATACTTAAATTGATATAAAACCCTGCTTCAGAAATAAAACTTCTGTTCCCAGAAGACGTCTTTCTCAATAGAGCTACATGCCTCAAGAAACAACTCGTCAGCAGTGAGAATGCTCTGGAGAAATAATATGGAACCTTCCTCATGGCCTTCCTAACTGCAGCTCTTTTGATCCAAATTGATGCCAACTACCAACTCTTCCAACAAACATGATACAGATGAAACCTGTGTGAAACACTACACTGAAATACTTGGGGTACTTTTCCCCTCCTTGCTTCAGAAGAAGGGCAAGTGGAAGAAGACAGAAAACCATTTGCCTTCCTGTGATGTTTAACAAAAGTGCATTTAAGTCTGAAAAGCGTACTTTAAAAATATATTCCTGTAAGTGAAACAGACCCATATCAGGACATTACTAACATTTTTGATTACTCTATAAGCACACAAAAGCAAATGTCAGAAAGACCTCTGCATAGTCTGATAAAAATAATTTTGTGAGGATGCGCGTATCTAATGAAATATGAAGCATAGCCCAAATGCTGTTTGTTCTGCAAATTTGATTTCAGGATATGGAAAATGGTTATAGACAAGATAACAGTCTCCACTGCCCCAGCCTGCACACTGCCTGGGTGAGACAGCTTATCACTGCTCCTTCCTGTGCAGATGCACAGAGATGCACCAGTTGTTCTGCCTTCTACTAATCCAATTAGGTATGAAAATCACACCCTGTTTCACCACACACTGGCAAAGTCTGACACAAACCTGAACCAGCTGCTCTGCAGAAAATGTTTATTTTCATTTTTAAGTAAAATACACCTTTTTCATAAGTGGAAAAAACCCCAAGCCTTGCAAAGTTCAAGCACTCCACAGACGAACCCAAGTCGTACTGCTTTAAATATTAAAGTTGTAACTCTATCGTTTTTTGAACACATAAGAAGCTAAGGAAGCCACGTGGCTCCTGGGGCATCTCTGGATAGTATAAAAAGGAACATTGGACAATTAACAATGAATTAGCTCTTGACTTTGTTGTGTGACAGAAACAGAGGTGTGACAGCTTTAGAACACCTGTAACAGAAGCGACAGCTGCTGCAAGGTGTTCCACTGAGTCATCATAAAGTATGTCAGTAATACTCAGAGAATGTTTCTCCTTCCTCTCACCCAACTTCATATTCAGTGCTTTTGGCAAAATATGTTCAAACAAGAAGACTTTCCATACTATTATTTATTACCAATCTTCACTCATCTGTTACCAACTTGAAGACAGCTACAGACATTCTTCTGGGGTGAAAATGCTGCTATGATGAGTTGTATTCCTAAAGACTGCTGAAGGAAAGTTATGAAATGTCTTAATTTAGCTACAGAATTCTGGATTAAAATTGAGAGGGGGCTGTTTTTCTTTTTTGGTCCAAAATACACAAACACAGACTCTTCTCACCTCGTTCCCCAAATCTATTCCCACAGCCATCACCGTATTAAGAATGAGCCCTGATTTAGGCAAGAGTAACATCACAATAAAACAGGCCCAGCTGTAATGGTCTCAGTTCCAGGCTGATGATCTCCAGCCGCAGTTTGCGTCACACTCTGAGCCCTGGAGTCTGAGAAGACGCTAAGCTCTGGCACAGGACGAGGTGGGAACGAGCAGCACTCACCCGACACTCCCCAGGTACAGGCGATGTGAGATTTCAGCTCAGAGAGTGCTGTGCTTTTTAAGAAGCATCTCTAAGTACTCTCTCTTCCTTCCATCAGCATCACAATGTAATTTACGATGGCTTTATAGGCATTTTTTACCTGAACATCTGAATGGCTTTTAAATGAGCCAGCAGGGTGCTCAGAGACAAGCAGCAGTGTGGGACAGAGCATCCCCAGTGGGTCAGGGAGCTGATGTTCCCCCTGCTCAGCACTCAGGACACGCAGCCTGGCTCAGTGATACACTTATTTTTCCTTTTAACACTTAGTTTAAGGGAGTTCTGTTTTAACTGTCATAAGTTTATATTTAAAAGTTTTAAATTTGAATCATTAATGTTAACTCAAAATTAATTATAATTTAAGTTTTTGCTCTGAGAATTATTTTAATCACTAATTCATGTGTTACACTTTTATGTCAAAGATTGGGAGCCAGAAAAAAGGTAAATGTGGATCTTTTAGTAATTGAAGATTTCACACAAATAAGTAAAATGCGGTTCCTTGCACCAACAGGCCAATGGCCCAAATTCAGTGTACAGCAGGAGGGTGGGGATGTTACTCCAACATTCCAAAGAAACCACATTTAACAGAACTGCCTGTGGACACCCAGCAGCTACACTAAATTGCTAATTGCTTACTTAAGATCTACTTTTGTCAAGCTCATCCTCCCTGCAAAATTTTTTCTTTTGTTTCAAAAGAAAAGGGTTTTAAAAAATATTTTATTCTTTATGCAATATAGCTTTTAATATATGCAGAGTAAGTGTTGCCTTTGCTGATACGATCAGCTGGGGAAGATGGGTCCTGAGAAGCCCATTCACTGTATGTGCAAGAGCCAGCGACTGGAGCTGCTGAGTTTCACCATTTTTCTCCTTGCAAAATGCAACTCGGTCATGGTTAAAGGATTCCCGGGAAGTCCCTCGGTTCCCCAAAGCCGTGGCAGCAGCCGGGTTCCTGCTGCCCTGAGTGCATGCCCAGCTCTCCGAGGGCACCCTGCACACCCTGCACCCCCTGCACACCCTGCACACCCTGCACCCCTTGC
>VWZT01009103.1:86155-96716 GCA_013397055.1 Pachycephala philippinensis
CCCTGCACCCCCTGCACACCCTGCACACTCTGAACCCCCTGTACCCTGCACACCCTGTACCCTGCACCCCCTGCACCCCCTGCACACCCTGCACCCTGCCAGCCACACTTGCAGCGCTCGGAATGCCACTAGAGGGCTCACATATTGGTACGAAATTACACACATTGCTAGGCAGGACTGAAGTTTACAGAATCTGCATTATTCCATTATTGAAAGTCTCTTACACACAGAAAACATTGTTGCCAAGTATGTTATTGTTATGGTTTATGGTGTGTGGTATATGTTTTGGTTTAACTGAAATACAGACTGAAAATGGTCAACAATCAACTGCAGCTGCAGAGCTAAGTCAGCACAGGATTTTCCTTGAAAAGCAAACAGCTGCAGCCCTTGCTCTGTGTACACCATGATTCACAATAAATAAATGTGGGCCAGTCAGTGTCATGCGATGCCATGGCACACCACAATGGTATTTTTTAACTGCAGATTTTATTGGGATGGTTGTATTTGGTAATTGCAGAAGTGACAGAGCTGCAGTCTCTGAATGGCTTCATTAAGTGAGAGGCAGGGAGAGCTGACTCCCTCCTGCTCCACGCTGCTCCCTCCTGTGCTGTGCCACCCGCGGTGGGAGGAGGTGGCACCGAGTCCTGCACAGGTCAAACCTGAACTGCCCAGCACCTGCGGGGCCAGCACCCAGAGCACCTGCAGCACCAGGGCAGCTGCTGGGACCAGCACCAGCCTTCTCCTGCAGAGAGAGCAGCAGAGGAGATCTGGCTGAACAACACTCAGCAGCAGGGAAAAGAAATATATTGTGTATGCACTAGATACGTACAGCATATTTTTATTCCTGTCCACATTAAGCTGTGCTCCAAGACAGCAAACCCAATGGGAGTGAAATATATCCATCAATTATTACAGGAATTAAGTGGAAAATATTTTGATGGCAAGTGATAGACTCTAAACATGTTTAATTTTAGAGCTAAAAACCAATACTATATATTTTAGGTAAAAATATTAGATGACAATGCATCCCATTTGACTTAAAAATCAACTAAATAAAAATTAACACATCAGCATGAGAACAAAATTAACAGTCTATGGCAGACGAATCCTCTATTGCACCTGTCCTCCACTGTGCAAAAGAACATCAGCCTGCCACTGATTATTTCTTTCTGACATGATTTATCACCTACTATTCTTTAAACTTGATAAAGCAAATTAATCTTTGATTGCAGGAGCCACTGGAGGTTGTCATTAGTCATGTAGTTTGGTGAGGCTGCATGTGTTTCATTTACCAGTCACAAAGAAATGAAAGCCCAGCAGCCATCACTGCCTGCTTCAACTGCCTTCCTGACCCACCCAAGAGAAAAGACAACTGAATTCCAGACGTGGGATATTAAGCAGCTACTCTAGGACTGACCCACATAAACAGAACAGAGTATTTGCTCTTCCAGAAAGAATGCTGATGCCCTAAAACTGATGTTCTTAGGAAGCAAATAAATTCTAATGAGCAACAATTTGATCTGATTAACATATATTTCAAGCTAGAAGTCTACTGAGTTGTATCAATAATGTGATTTTATGTATTAAAAAATGAAAATTGAACCTTAAATAATTGTGTACTCATCTAGAAGACATATCGGAAAAATCTCAGCCAACCTAACAAATGTGCACAAACTGAAAAAACCCTGAAATCTGTGGGCTATGGCTGGGCCATGCCAAGCTCTGCTGCCCAGTACGTTTCACCTGTCTGTGCCACACCACGCTCAATCTCACCCCAGCTTTCCATGTCCAACACCCCCAGGGGCACTGCTCCTCTGTAGCTCGAACCCACCGTCTCCCCCTCTTCAGCTGGCGAGGGTGGGATCAAACAACTCAGCGTGCTCCTAGTGTTGCCATTATTATTTGTATCAAAATTAATTATTGCTACTTCGTGTTGAAGAAATAGCTCAAGCTATTTTTTCAATGTCGATCTTCAGCTTGAAAGTTAGATAAAGATTTACAAACTGCTGTGAGACGCTTATTTAATGTGTTAGTGGGGTTTTTTTGTTTTTAAACTGAGTAATTTGGAAGTGTTTATATGAAAATTACATTTCAGTACTAGAGATGCAATTTGTATTCTAGAACTAATAGTAAAAAATACAGACAATAACTGCGGGAAAAAAAGCCTCAGAAATATCACCACAGGAATCTCTGTAGTTATTTGAGAAAGCAGAATAAAGAGTCACTGAACAGTGAATTATGAGTAGTAGTTTTCCATATACAAATGTCTTTTTTAAAAGTGAGAATCTCTACATTCAGTAGATTTTCCACTTTTTTTTTCTTAGTTGCAAAGATAATTTTATGTTTATTTAACAGAAATACAAGTACAATAACTTACTATTCATATATAAATACACACTTATTGTTTGGCTCCATTGAGAAGCTGTAAATTTCATCTATTGAACATTAGCTAAAAAAATTACATGTGTTTATCATCTGGATTATTCTCAGATTAATAGAGATAAATGACAAAACATAATCAGCACCAACTCTGCAACTTAATCATTGCATCTGAGCTATAGGAAACACTTAATTACTCTCATTTACTAGGTGCAATCTAATGAGCAGACATTAGCCAAATGAAAAGAATGCAGTACAAACAAACAAAATAGTTATACCATCATTAAAAAGAAACTCTGACAGTGCAGGTGACAGCATATGCAGGATAAATTACCATAATGTCCTAAATGCTGAGCTGTCAGCATGCTAATGCCGCGCTCGGATACCCTGGGAATCTCGGCACTCGAGCTGTCAGAACCGGGGATCATCAATCACCTCCCTGCACTGCTCCGCTCATTATCCCGGCTTTCCTGGGCTCGGCTCTGGGCTCAGCGAGCTCAGGCAGCACGGAACCCTGTGTTACACTGACAGAGAGCTGCTCTCAGCATCCCCCGAGCAGGGCAGGGCTCGGCTCTGGGCTCAGCGAGCTCAGGCAGCACGGAACCCTGTGTTACACTGGCAGAGAGCTGCTCTCAGCATCCCCCGAGCAGGGCAGGGCTCGGCTCTGGGCTCAGCGAGCTCAGGCAGCACGGAACCCTGTGTTACACTGGCAGAGAGCTGCTCTCAGCATCCCCCGAGCAGGGGAGAGCTCGGCTCTGGGCTCAGCGAGCTCAGGCAGCACGGAACCCTGTGTTACACTGGCAGAGAGCTGCTCTCAGCATCCCCCGAGCAGGGGAGAGCTCGGCTCTGGGCTCAGCGAGTGCAGGCACCACGGAACCCTGTGTTACACTGGCAGAGAGCTGCTCTCAGCATCCCCCGAGCAGGGCAGGGCTCGGCTCTGGGCTCAGCGAGCTCAGGCAGCACGGAACCCTGTGTTACACTGGCAGAGAGCTGCTCTCAGCATCCCCCGAGCAGGGGAGAGCACTCCCAGGGGCAGGCTGCTCGCCAAGGCAGCACCCACCCGAGCCCCGAGCGGCTCCCACAGCAACAGCCTGCGATGGGCTATGGCAGATATCGGCCTCCTGCCTACAGCAAACTAAACCCAGGACAGTGTCTCCTGCTCACACAGCCTCCTACTGCTTTTACACTCAGTTTATTTGAACGTATTTGTGTCTTGGAATCTTTGAAGGAACACACAGACTCAGAAAAGCCATGCTAGAACAGCCCAGCCTGGCAGGCAGGCGTGTCAGGTCTGCCTGCGTCCATCCCCATGTGTGCCAACCACCCGAGGAGGGCAAAGCACCCTCGCTGGCTTATAGAACACTGCTGCTCCTGTACCTCACTGGGAATGTGTGCGTGTTTAGTACTGGATAATACACACATCCACTGAAGTCACCATCCAGACCAGGGGACAGCTAAAGAATATTGTAAAGCAGTCCCAGAATTCACTAGAAAAAAAACAGATACACAGTACATTGGGCCATTTATAGCTGAGTATCTCTAAGTTAAAATATGCTTCAGGACCTTCCCTTTTGCATTTACTCAGACTGACAGGCAGAGGTAACCCAGTCACAGCTCCAGCTGCAGACTAGGAGAGATGCTTTCCCAGCGGGGAGGGCCCTGCTGGGAGTGGGGGCACACCCTGGACCTCAGACCCTGGCAGTGGGGGATGGCAGCAGAGGGCAATCAGAACTGATGCCATCCTGCACCTTGTACCACTTACCTTCGAGAGCAGAATCACAGCAGGATGAAAACATTTTAAAGTCCTCCTGTACAGCTTTGAAGATGTGCCTGTAACAAAACCCTCTATAAGGAGTGTCTGTGAGCAGAGGAGCTGCATGCTCAGACAGCACCTTCCCAGTGACAGGGTTGTCTCTGATTTCCAGAACTGACTGGACTCCCCGACACCCCGAGGTTATAGGAAGTTCTGTTCAGGTTATGCTGGGTGTGTGTCCCCCTCAGTGCACAGCAAAGCCAGTGGCCCAGCCAGAAGGGAACAATTCACAAATGCAGAACTCTCTCGTGTGATTTTTCTACACTATCTTCTACAACAGAACACAGATTTTTAACCAAACCAGTAAATACACTTCTAGCATCTCAAAAATGATGACTGAGGATTAATAAGTCTATTGTGAAGGAGCAAATAAAGGAAACATGCCCACACAAAGATCCCTGTTCGCAGTTCTGTGCTGGGTGGCACCACTTTGCAGGGACAGTGCAACTCCCAGAGCAGGAGCACCCAGGAGCAGTGCACAGAGCCCTTGGCACATGGAATTGCAGGTGGAGAGTTAATACTGACTGAAGTAGTTGCTTGAGAGTTTAAGGTTGGGTTTTTCCCTTTCCCTTTAATCAGATAATGCCACTTTTGATCAGCAGTTCGATTCAGATTTCTTTACACAGCACAAACCCACAGCATCAGTCACAAATTTCTGGACCTGAGGATTTTTAGGTTTTTTGGGGTTTGTTTTCTGTAATACCAGAAGTGGCACAGTGATGAAACTCCGTGGAATAATACCTTTGGTTTTCATCTGACCTTTCAGATTTGCTCTGCTGAGCACAGAAAACATTCATTAAACTTTGAGAACTGCAAAGTTTCAGATACTTGGGGGTGGGTCCAGTTGAGTTCTTCCGTACACACATTCATCTTCTCTCACCTTTATTTTGAGAATCCAGGTCTTAAGTGATAGAAATGCTAGAGAAAATGCAGTGAGGTTGAAAGATGAAACTACTTCATCTATAACAGAGCAACCATAAATCACCCTCAGATTGAGGGAAGAAATGAACTTTAAGAGTGTGAAATGATAAACCTGAGAATTAAAGAACTTCTTAGATTCCAAATGCAAGAGAAGAGATCCTATTATTAAAGAATCCAATTTTCAGGTTCTGCTGATTTCCATGGCATTAATAATACTCATTGTTTTCAAGGATTAGGCCAATGTGCTTTTCCATTCATGCATCTTAAATATTGTTGCAGAAGCACGATCCAGAAAATACTGCTCAGATACGGAAGCCTAGTTTGTATTTTATACACTTATACTTTCCCTTTCCTAATTAAGATGTGAGGGGGAAAAAACCCAAACCCACATTAGGGAATCCTGTTATCCAAGACTCTGAGCTTGTCTCTATACAAGCTAAAAAAGAAACTGGAAGGATTTTGTTTGTGTAATTCAGTTATCACCTATGTACAAATGCATTTGAGGGGGATAATTTACACTGCACCTTATACTATTATTCAAGCAGCTCTTCAGAATCTTTTAGCCAATATATTACAAAGTCATTTGTTCAGCAGAAGGACAGAAGGAGACAGAAAGAAATGACAGAGAAAGAAATTCAACAGGTAATAAAATATTTTTGAATTGGTTTCAAAGATTCAGAATTGAATTTGGGAGCCTTTTGTTGCCCCTGTAACTGGGGATGGCAATCCTCTGTCAGTGCCTGCCCACAGCCCTCGAGAATTCCTGCCAGCCACATAAAACCCAGACTAACAAACCCTGATTCCCTCAGAGCTCAGCACGTCCCTCTGCTTGCACACAAAATCCTGCCACACCTCGTGCAGAGCGTGCTGCCCTTCTGAACAACACAGAGGCCAGAGCTGCTGCCAGGAAAACCACCCGGAGTGGGCAGGGAGCTTCTGCCAACGCTGAGGATGGAAATGGACATTAAACCCTGACTGAAAACACAACCAAATAATTTCCTGGTTTGGTTTTTTTCTGAGGCAAAAATTTATGTTACTTGAATTTCATACTTCATGTGTTTTTCCTATCTTCTACATAGGAATCAGCAATTTCTTTAAAGACAATTAAATACAATTTGTTTTCCCAAATCTAACAAGTGAGGATACAGAAAAAAATGTAACATTTTGAATTCATGTACCACGGATGGACTACCCTTACACGAGGTTCATGTTTGGTAATTTTTAAACAGGACTGTGTTTAAATTGTGGGCTGGTAAAAAAACCTCCGACTTTATCAGGCTCCTTCCTTGTGAGGACAAATGGTCTCCTAAAGGCCCTTTCCTTGGTTGCTGATGGACAGCCTTCATTAAAAATATGACTAAAGTATCTCACAGCCAGTTAACAAATCCATACTTAGAGAAAATGAAGTGCGGAAAAAGATTAAGAGAAGTTTAAGGAAAGATTGCTCATGCACAGACTGTGGGTACTGTTAGCAGGTAAAGACAGTGATATGTGAAAGACCAAAAGTACGTTACAAGTCTTCTCAAGAAAATAACATTTATTGCCTTTCAAAGATGACATATTCTAGTAATTCTGTGTTTATTTGTTTAAGTAGGCATGAAAATCAAATTTTCAATACTAACAAGAGAAAAGAACGAATAAGAATTATTGAAGTGCATACTAAAGATCTTCTATATATTACGGACATGTAACAGGATTTTTTTCCCCTATCATAAGATATTGCAGGGGTGGACAGATAAATTACTGTCTGTATTTATAGAATAATAATGAAAAACTACTCTTAAAGGGAAATCCTTCCAGATTTGTAAAACACTGGTGACAGCAGCAATCAAACTAAGGAAAAGCAGTCAGTCCTCAACTGATAATCTCATTCATTTTTATAACAAATGAAGTACAAGAAAATCAAATGTAAAAAGTTTGTTTGAAAATACTCTGCATATTCATACAGCACTGTGTAGCAATAAAAAAATTAAATCTAACTAGATTATCATTTGCTTTGCATATAACACAGTGAGTAGCTATAAAGCATTATCATTGACTACTATTAAAAAGATATAAATTCAGTTTAGTTGACAGCAGCTGATAGACTCAACAGATCATAATCTCAAATACTGTTTTTAATTCATGATTATGCTTAAAAGTTACAACAAATATATGGGCTCTGAAGTCCCTGAATTATGTAAAACTAGTTTTCCACATACTGAAAGGTTAAGCATTTGCAACATACATCAAAATGATTACATTAAAAACTCAAAACACTGATAAAATTCCCTCATTTTAAAGAATATTAGGTTCTTTTTATGAAACATTTCCTAATTCAGTTTTATAATAAAATTACTCGTGAGCCTTGCTAATGACAGACATGGTACTGGCCCATGACCTGTGAGTAATACACCAAAAGAAGGTGATATTAAATCTATGGACTAGCTATTATTGATATTTATGATTTAATGACTCGTAACATCTTTTGCTACTTTCTGAGGAAATGAGCAAATCATAATGTCTTTTTCTTCCTAAGCAGCTCTCCTTGGCAGCTATCAATGGAGTGTGACTGTAATTGATAACCTAAGCCGATTTTACATTCTGTTACAAATCCGGGTTCACAAGGTTAATTATGGCCCGGCCACAGCTCCTGGGACACACGAGGCTGCTGTGCCTGCCTGCTAATGAAGATGTACAGCGCGATCCCAGCAGCTCCCTGACACAGAGCAGCACCTCCAGCACCCACGCGTGGCACTGACACCCGCCCCTGGCACCCACCCCTCACTCCGAGTGGCAGTGTCGGAGTCACAGCCCTGGCCCTGCTCGCTCAGAGAGCAGATTGCTCTGCGTGCTCTTCCTGGTGCCTTTTGCTTCACGTTTTATATTCTATCGAATCCAGGGATCAATAATTGTGTGTCAATCCAAAACAAGTTACCGATTAATATCCAACAAAATTACCATTGAGGAAGGATCAACACTTGGTTCCGTTTTCAGTCCCCTCTTCTGTAACACTGAATGGAAACGTGCAGCAAAGGAGACTCGTTAATGATATACAAGCACAAGAAATGTGAATTTTAAAGACATCTGAAAATCACTGTAACAAACCACTAATAAGGCAAGGCAAGATAAAACAAGCATTACATCATACATGAACAGTTCAATGATTTCACCCAGAAGATCAGCAAAAGTAAGACTCCACACTCCACACATAGCACGCAGTGGTAGTGCAGAAGGAGGGGGGTTACAGTTTAACACAAATCTACAATGACAGAGCAGGGGAACCACCAGACCAAGCTTCCCACTCAGCACTGCAGCAACTGCACCAATCTCACTCCCACACCCACTTCCAGTGCCCCAGAAAGGAGCAAGCAGGGAAGAGCTGCAGAGGCACCGAGAGCTTTGCTCAGTGCTGTCTCTGTGCCAGCTGCACCGAGGCAGCACAGCAATGCCACAGAGAGCCTCAGCACCCGGGCTGTGCACTGCAGAGCAGCCAGAGCCTGTTCGGACAGCTTCACCTGCACTGCAGAGCACAGATCAGTAAATCCCTCTTTGAGTACTGACTGCAGTGCTCTCCTTAGGCAAGCGGCATCACCGAGGGCTCAGAAGTGAAATCAGGCAGTGGAAGGAGCAGCAGCAGCCTCAGCTCTCTCCCCAGCCACCTCAGCAAGGCTGTGCCACCGGCAGGAACACCACTCCCTTCTGCACACGTCCTTTGCTGTCCAGATGGACAACATGTCATTTAGTGGTTATTTTCAGATAGGAAAATGAGGCAGAAATCTCATTAGTTATACTCCATATTCATAGACTCACAAGTATTAATACAAGATTTTAAAGGGGAAATGCAAAATTAACTTCTACCCGATTCAATCATGTTAAAGAACAGTTAAAGTCTCTAAAGAGACCTAAAATATCTAGAAGGAATCTTGTGGATGCCGAATACAGCTTCTTACCAATACAGGTAACCATGTCCCTTAATCCTTTTATAAATCACTCAAATTTCATTTCAAAATCTGTTAATAATTTTCCCTCCATAATTCCCCCTCTGGGAGGCTCTTCTGGAAGAGCCTGGATGTTTTGAATTTCTAACCAAAGGTTTTTGATAGCCATATCCATTTGTTCCTGTGCCAGCAGCATCCTTAATTTAAAAAGCTCTTTTACCTCCCCAGCATTTTTAGCCCTGTCCCCTCCCTCCCCCACACACTTACGGCCATCGATCCTGTCCCATCCCAGCCCTCATTCCCAGGGCTCCCAGGCAGCCAGGAAAGGCTCCATTAGATCTCTACAGCCCTGCTGCACACCCCTTCTGCTCTGAAGGAGTCTCTCTAGCAGCTGTAACCAAGGTAAAGCAGAGGGGGTTAATGTTCACATAGTTGTTACTTCTCATTTTCAAAGGGACAGGCCAAAGGAGGTGACATTTTTTAAGGTAACAACAGCTCCGTAAACGGGTTTAGAAAGGAAAACAACAAATAAATTGAAAAAAATAAACTCTACAACTCGCTATTGTGGCATTCACTGGTTAATCAATCCATAGAAAGCTTATTCATCTTTAGTAAAGCTACATGAAATCATCAAAAAAAGGCTATTAAAGAAAACCCATACTCTGCATTCGTATGTGGCAAATATTAAAATGCTCAAAAGTGTATGATGCTTAAAGGCTGAAAAATGAAGAAAGGTGCTTGCTGTCCAGGGAAAACGTCCAAAGAAGTCCAAACTTCTGGCCCTGAAAGAAACGTCTCTGACCCAGCATCAAGTATCTGTGTCCTCCTAAAACAATGAAAGAGAAGTAAAAGCAAAACTTGAGCCTGCCATCACAGAAAGGAAATCTCTGAATATATAAAAATCTACCACAAAGTAAGCAAAAGTATCTACTTAACAGTGGCAAATCTAGGACCAGATCAACTAAACTACTTAATATGAACTAAAGAGAGGGCGTTACGTGCTTATTTCCCTTTTCTGTGCTCCGTTGCTGTGTCTTACAACTTATTAAAAAGGACTATTTGTACTTAAGGACATCAAAGTCATCCAAAAATAAGGTTCCTGTTCTGAAATGCCCCTGCCACTTCTGCTAGTTTCGTTTTATGTTAGGTGAAAGCAAGATTACCTATTGCCATCATAATCCCCACAGAGGATGAAAGGTAGGAAAATGTCTACAGAGCTGTCCTGTTTGGAAGATTTTCCTTCCCTTCCATGGGCTGCTCTCAAAGCTGGGCACTCTGCAATGCATTAACTGGCTGAGGAGAACACAAACACTGCCTGTGTGTGCACAGCCCCTCTCCGGGCAGGCACAGAACCCCGGGGATCACGGGAGGGAGCTTCCTCGGGGTTCCTGTCCCGTTCTCCGCGCCGGCTCCAATCCCGGCTCCAATCCCGGCTCCAATCCCGGCTCCATCCCAGCTCCATCGCGGCTCCATCCCGGCTCCAATCCCGGCTCCACCCCGGCTCCACCCCGGCTCCATCCCGGCTCCA
>VWZT01009104.1:0-42303 GCA_013397055.1 Pachycephala philippinensis
CATGGTGGTCTAGTCCAAAGGAATTGGGAGTGGACATTGTAATGGAAATAGCTTTAAATTGTTGGAACTGCATTTTATGGAATTACTGTAGCAGGAGCCACCTGAATCAAAGGAGGACAAGCCTTACACGAAGCAGTCCAAGTGCTTAGTTGCCATCTGGGGTTAAACCATGATGATGGCAAAGGGAGAAGAATGGTATGAGAATTTTGTTTCATGGGGTGGATGTGGCAACAGAGGTGCTCCTGGCAGCTCATTGGTTCATACATTACTTGTATTAATACTGGGGCAGTAACAGACTGTCTTGTATAGTACCATTGTCCCCCTGGAAAGTCAGTCAGATTTTACCAAGGAGAAAAACCTCTCCTCCCTGAGCAGTGCCAGTTCTGTGCATTAGAGCTGGAGTGCCACTGAGCAGGCACAGAGAGAGAGATTTGGACATGTAGTGTGTACCATTTATTTATTTATTCATTATCTCTTTTTTTCTCTTCTCCTCTCTACTCTTTGACTGGAGATTCTCTACATTTTTTATTTTCCCTCCTTGTGCTCCATTTCCCAATTTTTCTTTCTCTACTGTTATTTCCTCTGGGAATTTCTTTCCCTGTTCATTTTTTTCACAGCATTTTTGAAGCAAAAAATACATCAGAGATGCTTTGAGTTTGAAGTGAGCTTTAAATCACACAGTCTTTGAGGGACTTCTGGCTTGATGTGGATTCACTTCCTTCTTTGGTGAGGAGGATAGGGTAGGCCCAGAGCATCTGGCTGGTCAGACAGCCTTGGCAAGCAAGGCAGGTACTGTCCCCAGCAAAAACTAGAACAAAATAGGAGCAGCCTGGTAGGAACTGCTCACTGGAGCTAAAAAAGGCACCCCAACCTCATACCTGACCACTGCCACCATTCCTCTGCCTCACCAATGGAAACAGAAATACTTTAAACATAATCTGCAATTTTCCCAAGCCTCGATATTTGCTAGGTAAACAAGAGAAATATGTGAGTGATAGGAAGCCCACAGAAAGAGGCATGCTCTTGTAGTGTCTTACTAGCAAGCAGCACGGAGGTGAGTGATGCTGACCTTCAAAAGCTGCGTGGAAACTGTGATGCAGCTTCCCTGCTGGGGCAGTGCCATGAAAACCAATCGTGTGAGCTAGGGAGAGGGTATTCAGGAGGTGGTGATTCTCAGTGCACTCTCCAGGAGCTGGCACAGCGGCAGGAGTGTGAGTGAGTGTCCCACTGCAAACACGCGTGCTCTTGCACCCTTCTAGGAGTTTACCATGCCACCAAATTATTCTCTTAATAGAAAGGAAATGCTAAAAAGCAAGTGCAGCCATGTGCAAGCATCCCTGAAAGACATGGCCTGCTGGCACTTCTTTAAATCTGGCATTTAAAATTGCTCAGACAGATGGAATGAAAGTATGTAATAAAATGTGACATTTTATTTTATCATCTACATTTGTTAAGTGAATCCTTCTGATCTTTCCCACTTTCAGTGGCACTAAAAAGTGCTACTGAGTGCGAGTCAGATTCTGACAATTTGCAATTTGTAAAAACCAACTCCAGGGGTCAGACAGAAAAACAATAAGTAATAATTAATTACAGGATACACATTCATCCACAGATTCTAGTTGTGGTGTGTGACAGCTCAGCCTAACAGAAAACAATACACGATTCCAAAAAGTCACAGCTTTATAGGCAATGATTTTCAGGCTACTTCTCAGTACCATTTGTCTACTTTGTGGTCTTCCTTGTATATATATTTCTAAGTATCAAGGTATTCCTAGGAATTTAAAAAAAAAAAAAAAAATAAAATTGTTTTCTTCTGTCTTCTGAGTTAGTCACACTTGTTTTCTTCAGTGTGCAAGAGAGTACCTTCCCTTGGTCCTCTTCACAGCACAGCTCCGTTAGGTACACGTTGTCTCTCCCTCAGTGTTTCTCTCCCTGCCGCCCTGGACACACTCCCAGAGCCTCTGCAGAGCACAGGTACAGCTGGCAGCTCTCACAGACTGCAGCAGATTGCCACACTCATTTCACTTCCAATTTTGTTGCTCAAGAGGAGCAAACCCTGAGGGTCAGCACTCTCAGCTTAGCATTGCTAATGAACGGAGGAGGTGGAAAACTGACATAAGCACAGACCGAGCCCTGATGCTTTGAAAGATTGCCCCCATCCCTCCTTTTACAATTTGGTCAGGGACCTCAGCAGCCGTTATATCACTTAATGTTCATTTAGTGCTAAATTGGGAATATTAAGCAGTAAATGATTGAACTTTTAATTTGCAATTAAATTAAAAGCAGCCTTCTCACTGCAAGAGAAATGCCATTGAGAACTAACTTCATATCTGACAGTATTTTACAAACAGCTTTACTGTAGTTTACAGATAACATTTTTATGGGGCTTAGCCCTGAGTTTGCAATGAGTACTTGCTCCTGCTACAAACTCAAATAGCCTGCACCCTAGGACATACCAAACATCTCTGTGCAGAGGTAAATATTAATTTCACTGTAGCAGCAAGTAGGAGTTCCAAGCTTAAAGCAGAAAAAACTGCTGTGTTCATGCTTTCTCAACAAAACTGAAAAACAAAACACCTGGGCCTTGAAAGCTGACAATCTAAGGACTGCAGTGTTTACACAGATGCTTAGACAAATGCCTGGAAACAACCTTGCTACTACTAAAACTTGTTGCTTTTTTATTTCTGGCACCAGTTTTTCCATCAAGAAGCCAAAGTAGCCAAGAAAGTACTGCCACCTGTTTATAAGGTGTAGAAACGTGACCTCCAGATCCCGCCAGGTTCCAAACTCCTGAAAGCTCAGCCCCTCACTCCCCAAAGTGTGGTATCCCTCACCTGTGTAAACAGAGGTCAGAACACCCTGGCTGAAAAATATATGGCTGAGTATAAGTGAAGCCTCTGGTTTGCATGTCTGCACTCCAGAATCAGTGCTGCAAGGGAAACCCCAGCACTGCTGTTGCTCTTGGTATCAGTGTTATCTCTGGCTGTGTAGCATCATAGAACCATAGAATGGTTTGGGTTGGAAGGGACATTAAAGATTTATCTAGTTCCAGCTCCCCTGCCATGGGTAGGGACACCTTCCACTAGACCATGGTTCCCATCCAACCCGGCCTGGAACACTTCCAGGAATGTGGCATCCACAACTTCTTTGGGCAACCTGTACCAGGGCCTCACCTCCCTCGCAGAGAATGTAAATCATACGTACATTTCACTTTTAAGGAACTTGTCACTTGGTGTAACCTATGGTGGTTGATAGTGCTGAGGAGCAAAGGCAGTAACTGAATAAGAGAGGATGGCAGCCCATTGACTCTCATGTCCTTCCTTTCCAAGCAGTCTAAAAAATAGTAATTTATTTGGTGGGTATTTTCCTCTATATCAGAGCTTGTGAAGTCAGCATTGAGGAGTATTTTCAAGAAGCCAGTTGCAAGTGGAGACATTTTCACCAAGTGCACCAAACACCAGATAAGAAGAAGAGCTTCCATCAGGGAATGGTTGGATCAAAGTTGAAGTTTTGCCACTTGGATTTTTGGTTGCACCTCTGAACAATACACAGACCAAGAATTATTTGCAAAAATTATTCAGCGACACATTTCAAATAATGAATATTTCAAGTGAATTATTATGGGCCATACTTGAATAGGAAAAGAAGCAAAATAGTTGATGAATTATTCATGCAGCTTTAGCACTGATGTAATAAATATTACATGGTGTCAGAGGGAAATGAAGAATTTTGAAATGAAGAAAGAAATTAACTATGAAGGAAAAGCACCTGAAAATTGGAGAAGGTGAATACAAAGATTTGAGCTATGTGAATAATAATGAAGAGATTTAACAGGGGGAATAAAAAGGGTGACAACTCTGAGTCACTTCAAGAGGCAAAATACTCTCCCTCTTTAGTTCTTTCTCTACAGAGAATACAAACTTTTCAAATCTCCTTCAGCTCTGTCTAAAAACAAAATGAGGGAAACAAAAGAAGACCCCCTAGAGTCAGCCAGGTGGGAATGTATCTAGATCTGGCTAAGGGAGTTACATGATCAGAGGTAGTGATTTACAAAAGGGCTGTAACATTTGGAGGCAAATACCATTTTTAATAACAAATAATGTCTTATTTTATTTTGCAAAGTGACTTTTCCCAACAGCTTAATGCTGAAGTAGGACAACAGGATTGTGTATTTCTTAAGGACAGAATCCATAAGGGTTTTGCTGTGCTTTGGGTACACATTCAGCAGCTTTAGCTGCTATGCCACTGATCATGTCTGAATGGTCAGTCAAATCTGCTTTGACATACTGCATCAAAGAGCAACAACGTTAATTCCAGGTTTGCTCTTTTGCTCAGATGTAGTGTGTACAGATTCTCATTAGTCTTACTGGTTGACTCTTCATTTTAACATTCAAAACCCTCATTTTTTAAATCCTATTTCTGTGTGTGAGAGGAATTTAACCTGGTTTTTTCCTTCCAAATACCTGCCTATTGACCTTTCTTTTACAACAGTAAGTAGAAAATCAGAGAGAAGAAAGAATATGAAAAATCCCAACATACTCCACATATTTTGAAACAATTTTTTTTCAAAAAATAGGAACGGAGACACATTACACACTTTTTCCCTATTGACAATGGACTTGAGCTTCTTTTAACCTCAGGAGTAACATATTAAAATGAAATGTTTTACGTTCGTCATTTCCGTAAATGTCTCATTTACAAAATCTGTCATGGGCACACCAGTCGCCTCCTCATTGGACATTTACCAGCCTTGGCATATCAATCCCTCTCTTGCACATCTGCTCAGAAAATGTAATTAGTTATACCCATATGCTGCAGAAGTACATGATAAAACTTAAAAAACAGAAAAGGCCAAGAGACTTGACAGCCTTTCTCCTTCCTACTATGAGTATTTTGTTGAAGACTTAGGAAAGAGAGAAGCTTTTCTTGCCCTCTGCCACAGGGTAGGGATATCACCGTGTCCTAAGCAACTTCCAGAGATAAGGCAAAGCAATTTATAGTTTGTTCTAATAGTGTTCACTTAAGAAAAATAATATGTGGCTTTAAAATACATAGTATTTCCCAAACAGGCACACCTTCTTCCCCTGGTCATTAAAATACTTATGAACATATCCTTGCAAGGAAATGTTAAATAAGATGGACAGGGAGCCTCATCAGAAGTTTTGACATGGGAGTCCAAGATGAGAAGCTCTTGCTACAGCAAATGACACTCATAGGTAGTGAACATGGAAACTCTCAGCTTGTTGATCAGCTTTTTGACAGCTGTGCTCAAGTTTGCTGGCAGGTGGCAAAGGAGAGACGGACTTACAGTCCAAAATGGAGCTCTACCTCAGCAACCAAAATTTGGTTCAATGGCACCTTTGTTCCACTGGCTCGTGGGTAGAACTGTTCCATGTCCACCAGTGTTCAGCCCCTGCATTCACTGGACATTGTCTCTGCAAGAGGACTGGTGTAACTCCCTTGGGCTTTACTCAGGATCCTTTAAAATTTGCACTTTTTTTCACTAGACAACATTAATTACCTTGCTATAGATACAAAACAGAGCTGTTAAAACTCTGATTTATCCATTGATCCCAGCTTCTTCAAAGTTCACCCCATAGAATGAAATATACTCTGGATATCCTATAGTTCCATCTCCATGGCAAGGGATTTGCAGCTTTTGTCAAAATCTGTGGTAAAGAAACATTCATTAAGTTTTTCATGGATAGTACATTATCAGCCTCAGCTGGTAGCGTGTTTAAAACCCAAGATTCCTTTCAATTCACAAGAGATCTGAGCTTTCAACTGGACCTCACAGTGTGGATCAGAAGCCACTGGCCACTAGTTAAATAATACAGAACAAAACAAATTCTGAAAATGCTGAATTCTCTCAACTCTTGTTGTTTTCTTACTGAAATCCAAACCCATGTGTTACTGTTCACTATATGAACAAGGTCATGGTGATCTGGCATTACAGAAACACCATTTGAAGTTCATCTCTGACATACCACATTTAGTTGTCTATGTTGTTTAATGGCTGTACATTCTTCTTAAAAAAAGCAAACCCACTTTCAAGTTATTAGCATTCTTTTACCTCAGTAGGGGATTCAAAATCAAAGCTGCTGCACCTCCAGCCTCCACCTTTTCTTTTAGAATTAACTGGGAAAAAAGAAAAGCTCTCATAATTATAGAAATTTAGCTGTCTTTATAAACTGGCTATTTTTAGATCTGTTTACAAGATCACAATATGAAACATCATTCAAAAACAGTGTGAATTGATTACATTCTTCTGAAGAACATGTAGCAATAGAATATGCATTTGTAGCTGTTACACTGCTCTATAATTAAGACTTTATTGCTTCCCTTCTAAACACGTTGCCGCTGCTGAAGAACAGCTGAGATAATTTAAATGAAACAACGGAAAATGCTGCCCCCTCCCCCAAAAATCACCTTCCAACCTTTTAGAAAAAGGTGGCAGAAAGACTTTGGTCACTACCAAATATATGAGTAAGTAATCAGTAACTACTGATTATAGCTTTCTGCTCCTGTTCCTTTTCAATGGGCATATTTTCCCCAAATACTATTAATAATTTGAATTTTGCTTAGTTGGGAGACTTTATATTAGAACAGCTGAACAGTCTTTGGTCTCTTCAGTCATTTCCATGGATTCTGGATCACAGCACGGTGATGGCGTGGTCACAAATTATATTGGGAATGTTCACGTATTTCAGAATGAATGAACGAACCAAAAAACCCGAGAGGCACAATATAAGTACATTTGCATGCTTAGAATTACTCAGAGACTAATTTCTGCTCTGAACTGATTGTACATTTTTTAAAAACTAAAATTAATACTAATAAATTAATAAAATATCTGTACCACATATAATTAATTAGAACAATCTAACATCTGGATCCGTGTTACTGGAGAGGGACTCCAAAGGAAAATCTTCAAAACCTTGAAGTTTATTTGTTCTGAATACTTCTGATAAAGGAGATGACATATTACAAAGCAGAGATGAAATAATACTTTTTTCCATAAAGGTCATCCAGAAGACAAATGCTTCTAAGGGCAAACGAACATATATAGCAATAGCATTGATGAGCTTTGTCAAATTGCAGATGATTTTCCAAGTATGGAAGCCAGAATTCCCATGGCAACCCTCACAAACTTCTCGCACACACACACACACACACACACACACACACACACACACACACACACAATTTGCNCACACACACACACACACACACACACACAATTTGATGCAGGTAGCAAGCCATATAATGTAGGAACAGAAACATTTCAAGTAAAGGGTTAAAAACTAAGCTAAATATAACTTAAACCATGAAAGCAAATACCCTCCTAATTGTATCCAAGGTATTTTTTTCCTTCCATCCTATTTTCTGATTTTCTATATTCTGACATCTATGTATAGATTGCAATCCAAGTGACAGATGCCAGTTGTCTTTGTACCACTCCCAGAATGTAAGTGACAAAGTGCAGTAGCTCGCTCTGCATCTTGGCACCTCTCTCAGCACTGGGGTATCCAGGAGAAAGGGAGTTACCTGTCCCCAGCGTGTGCTGGGCTCCCAGCCCTCCACACCCTGCTCTGAGCCACCTCCTCAGTTTGGGGACTCTGTACCCTGTCCTAGCACGGCTGTAAAAGTCCCTGTTAAACCTGGGCGAGGTGTGAGGTGCGTGAGCAGGAACAGGGGCAGAAGTGGCTTTACAGCCCTTATGGGAAGGGGTAAAAAAAAGTAACCAATGCCAGGGAATGTCTCCTATTGGTGTCTCTGCATTTTAACCAGATAGGGCATAGGTTTTTTCAGTTTGGTTATAAGAACCTGCCTGAGACTGGCCAGGTTGACCCAGTACTGCCATTCTGTATTAGATGTTCTGGATAGGGTTGATGATCATCTGTACTGAGAGTCTCTCTGCTTCAGCAAAAACTCACACAAGAAGAAAAGGCTAATAGAAATAAAAGGTTCTAGGTTCAGCCTTTAGCAGAAGTGTATTTCTTCATTTGCTGTACCTGTATGTGACAAAATGAGGCACAACTGTATTTGTATAATATTTTTAAATTCTTTTAACAGTTGAGTGTCACAGTGCACAAGCATCACCACAGAAGATGATAGTTGACTTTCTGCTTTAGCGCCTCCCCTTTTATACTTATCCATTAATTTTCTTTCCTACAATGAGATGGTAACAAAACAGGTGCAATCATAGTAATAAAGGAACATCTGGAATGCACCAATAAATATTGAACAACCTACTTTACAATGTTAAGCTGTCACAATTAATTCACTGATAAAATTTTTCCTGTCCTGTCAGTGAATGAACACAGTCTCCAAAGAGCTGTTCTCATTTAGATATTTTCTCTCAAACCGAATTACAAATCTTTGTCTAACCTTGCTTTAGCTTTGCGTTTATGTCAGCTGAGTATCTACCAGGTTGTTTTGTTTATTGCAAAAAGTGTTGCTGATGGACAAAAGTAGGAGAGGATCTACTGAATTCTTGTACTATTTTTTCTCCTAATAATATAATTACTGTCAATTTCCACTCTATTTCATAGACTCATATAATATTTTTTAGGTTCAAAAGGACCCTCATAAATTTCTCTCTTTAACCTTTTATTAGATAGAAACTTTGGACTTTTGTGCTGTGTATATTGAAGAATCAAGCAGTGAAAAGAGATGAAAAAGCAGTAGTGATTCTGAAACTTCAGTGAGCTGCTGCTCATTTACAGACCCTGCCAGCCTCAAAGGCTTGGTACCAGCTTTGTGGGGCCCAAGCAATTCTTACAGGCTCATGGGCAGGAGGTCCTGATGTTTAGAGCAGCTCTGGCTTTGTCTTCTAGCCTGACAAATAATGCAATGTGTGAGTGAAAAAACATTTCTCCTCTTAGAAGTGAGGAGCTTTGTGATAGTTGTACAGGTACAGACCATCTTGCTCCACTCTCATTTCACATACTATTTCTTTACCTCCTGTGAATGCTTAATTTATTATTTAAATGAACACAACTCCAGGGTACAAATAAAAATATAAACATCTTATTTGTTTTCATTTGCAAAAAGAGCCTGGTGAGATGCTTCACTTTGCAAAAAAAAGGAAGAAAATCACATTGTAACATTGCAGCTACTTATTTTTTTTGATTGAAGAAGTTAATTCAAAAAGGCAGTTCAGTTGCTCTTAAAGCCATAGTGTTATAACAATTACCTAAAGAACAGTCAGTCTTCCCCATGTCACATACTCAATGTTGCTTTGATTCCAAGCAAGTTTCTTAGTTTGGCTTTAAGAGTTAATGGCTTTCCGGCAACTCTTGGTTAAATATTAATGCAGACATAATAACACTTATTCCTTAACTAAACTTCTAAGCAATACAACTGTCAAGTGAAATATTCCTGCTAAAAACTCGTTGTCATGTCACAGTCCAGGTAAAAAAATTCAAACCTCGGATATGGCTTTTTGCCTGGAAAATGAATACAACGGGTTTTGATATATTTTTCCACTTGTATTTTAAACAAGGACATCCTCTTACTGTTCTTCATTTCTTCAGTTGTGTGTTTTACCTAAACCAGGATGTACCCTCACTTTTCAGGTCTCCAAAACCTCCCAAATCTGCTGAGTTTGTGTCTGTCCCTTTCACGTTCAGATGAGTTGTTGCCTCTCTGTTCCTCCCAGTGGGGCAGAGCTGCTGCCAACAGTGAGGGCTGCATCCAAACATTGTTGCAGCTTGAAAATGCAACACAGTGGGTTTGGTGAAGGAGTTTATGGTTCATCCTGTTGGCCAGCACTTCTTTCAATCACTCTGTATTCAATAAGGAGCCTCTGTGGGATCGCATAGATAAGGCTTCTCTCTCCCCACGATGATGGCAGGAGTAGGGCAAAGACGAAGGCTATGTGACACACAGCCAGTTAACAGCAGCTCCACACAGTGAAAGCTTCAAAGCTATGCAGTGCTTTATGAATGTTTTGCTGTCCAGCTGCTTTCTGCAAAGGTTTTACAGTCTCATCCTCTACTCACTCAAGGCAGTCATACCAGCTGGCAGGTAGGACCTCCTCCATTTGTTAGAAAAGGGGTTATTTAGCCATTTTCTTTGAGTAAATTTAAAACATATCAGAGTAGCCTATTACATACACCTCTGCCCTCATCCATTCTTCATGAAGGTGCAAGGGACTGTTTGTCCAAAATAGTGGGCCGTGCTGTGCTGTTGTGTGATATGAAAATGTGATTTAGATATATGGAAGAAAAACACTGGACACTCCTCATGGCCTGCAAAGCTCCTGCTCAAAGGTTGATTTCATGATTAATTTATGCCAGCATTATCCTTATTTTAGTAATGCGAGAAGTGAAATCCTGCCCACAGCTATCAGGTAAATGAAAAAAATTTAATACACAGAGCACAAATCTTTTGGAAAGGTCATTATTTTGGGTATAGGCTGACAGCAGAAGGGGCCAGAAGAACCTGTATTTATTTCTTTTTTCTCTGGACATGCATCTAGCAGTTGTAAAGAGATGGAATCTGTATCAGGCAACCCTTTAAAATCATTCGTCACTTAGAGCCACTGATTTCTTACCCACATCCCTGTTTTACCTTTACTACCAGCAATTTGCTCTGGTGACAGCTCCCCTGTTAGGTACCAGAGAAAGTTTTTGTTCTTTTCTTTGTATGTGTTTTCAGTCTAACGAGAGAGAGATGCATTGTTTACAGGCCCTAGATATGAACCACTGACATACAAAGAGGCAGCATGAAAATCCAGTAAGAGGCAGATTTTGAGCAATCAAATCAGTGCTGAAGCACTTTCTAATCATTAGCCTAAGGAAGGCAAGACTCCATAAAAGAAAAATCTTTGGAAATAAGTCTAAATATGCAATAGACTTTCTAAAATTGTAAATTTTGTAAGTATTTGCATGACACAAAGAGGACAATGTTTGATTGTACTTAACAATAGACCTTATTTTTACATGATGATAGAGCTACTAAAAA
Source organism: Pachycephala philippinensis (assembly GCA_013397055.1). Classification (NCBI taxonomy): domain Eukaryota; kingdom Metazoa; phylum Chordata; class Aves; order Passeriformes; genus Pachycephala; species Pachycephala philippinensis. Next base: position 10,972 of record VWZT01009104.1, read on the forward strand.
ATCAGGAAAATAAATACATGGTCACAAGAAGGCCTCTATAAAACTCAGTTAAATTCTTTCCTCCGTAAGTTATGGCCTAGCTGAAGAAAAAAGGAAATTAAAAATAAATCATGAACATAATGAATGTTTTACCAAGAATGCAAAATGCCCAGTAGTGCTTCTGATTTCCAAATGTCTCAGATAGCAACTTCCTAGTCTGGTAGACTATACACATAAAATCAATGCAACACACCCTGGCAGTCCCCATGTCGGCTAACTCAACACTGTATGTCCTTAGAGGTACCTAAATTAACAGCATGGTAGTAATTCTTGGTTACACTTAAATATTTCTATCCTTCCAGTAAGCCTGTTCAAGCTCAATTCCTTGAACTTTCATTTTTCCAGTATTCAGAGTGTTACTGCTGTCTGTCTTGTTGCAATCCTGTTTATAGAACTGTACACTACAGAGAGATTAGGAGCTAAAAACAGCAGGCTAAACTGAGTATTAATAAATGCAAATAAATGCTCACTGGGGAAAAGCCAATTCTCCTATATATACACACTGATGGATATTAAATTATTCAGTAACCTTCAGAATAGCTCTTAATCTAGTGGACAGTTCTGTGGAATGGCAGCTCAGCATTCAGTGGTACTTCAAAAAAAAAAAGAGGAATATGATGACAAATATCAAAGCATAATTATGACAACATGTACATTTCTGGTGTGTCTGCATTTTGAATACTGGTTGCAGCAGAACTAGAAAATACAGAGAAAAGCAGTAACAATGAGCACAGGTGTGAAGTGCCTTTTGTACAATATGGTATTAAGCTATGGCTTTTCCTCTGGGAAAACAGGCAGTACTTGGAAAACACACTAGAGGTCTGTAAATTCTTGAGTGGCACAGGGAAGACAAATAGGAAACAGTTGCTGATCTCTTCTCACAATTTAACAGGCAGAAGGCATTACCTGAAGTTATTGGGCAGCTGGTTTAGGAAATCACAAAATGAAGTGATTTTTCCTACATATTAAGGTGTGGAATTCATTGATATTCAGCATGGTAAATCCTATGAGTTTAGATGGGGAAAAAAAAAAAAGGGGAAAGCCATTAAGGCTATTAAGCACACTGATAGAAGTTCTCATGTTAAAAAGTAATTCTCAGGAAGGTAGAGTGGGAAAGAGCACAGTCAGCCACGTTGTTCTTCCCTGCCTCCTGCAAGGACCCACTGCAGCTCAGCTGGAGAAGACCCTGTGAGGCACAGCCCTTCAGCACTGCACTGCCCTCCTCCTAGCACAGACTCACCTCTGCACGGGGAGTTGTCCATACTGGGAGAGATGCAGGCTCCCCACAGGATTTCAGGAGCATCTTAACTGCCACTTTAAAGATGAAAAAAAAAGAGCCCAGCTTTCACTACTACTTCATGGGGCAGCATGAGAACACTCCTCCTAGCATTGCTCAAAAGGTCGTGCTGGTATTCCAGATCTTACTTGCAATATACATTTTTTAAGATCAAAGCTACAAAATCCTTGCCCAGCTTGGGCAGGTCCACAGCCACCCAGGAGCAGCAGCCATGTGCTCTGGAATTGTCCCCTGCAGCCATCAGGTGACTGACCTGAGCAAGCTCACAAAATGCCACCACAAAAGCTGCAGGTGATGGCTGAAGCCCTGCTCTTCTGCAAGGCCAGAGCCCTGGTTTGGCTGTCTCTGATTCCTGCACCTCATTCCTTCCACACAGAGCCTATGGCTTGCTCAGACCTTAACCACCAGGGAGAACTGCAGAAACTACAGCTGCAGTCTGGAGGACTTTTTGGATGGAACAATTCAGTGACTGGAAGACTTGAATGCATATTGCATGAGTGAATCAGCTGATCATTTTAATGCAAACCTCTTTTATTTTCTTAACCCTTTCTCTTCCACATTGACTGTCTAAAAGGGAAGAAGTTAAGGATTACAGGAGGGTCAGCCACGGGAGGAGAAGGTTTCACCCTGCAAACTCCAAATGGAAGTTCTTGTGTTGGCATCAGTGCTGTCACTGTATGGTATCAGTGTACAGTCTGTTTCATGAACTGTCACTTTTTCCTTATCCTTAAAAAAATGTCAAATTGAAGATGTGTAATAGACATGTTAATACTGCAAACTGAAGACTAAATTAACAATACTTTAAAGTAGCATTAATCTCACAAAACATGTTTGCCATCTTTATGTCCTATGTTGCCATTGGGCAACTAGCAAGATCTATTAAAATAATCCTAGTCCTTGAAGACTAGGCAAGGTAATTCTACAAGTACAAGAAATTACTCAAGAAAGAGAATCTAAGAAGTGTGCTACAATACCAAACTACTTCGAAAAAAGACTAGGATACAAAATCATGACAAACTTTCCTTATTAAAATTTTTATTAAAATGGAGCTATTTTTACATATTTAAAATACTTTATATCCAAATTATGCAATATTTATGAAAACAATTGTATGCAAATGCATAAAAATATGTAAAATCAGAGCTAAGCAATACAAAGCAATATATAGCATGTTTCAAAATGTATTTCAGGACTAGAATACCTGAGTGTTCAATAAGCTGGTTTCCTGCATTTCACTGATTTTAACAGTTAAATTTAATAATGTATCTGATCTCATATAAAGCACTTTGGTTGGGTGAAACTGCATGGAAAAGGCAGAGATCAAGCAGAGATATTACTCAAGGCCTTTCTTCAGCGTCTTCTTCCACATGAAGATCCACTGATTGAGATGCTAGGAAGGACTCCCATGTAGCAAGGCACTTAAAAAAACCAAACACATGCATATGAGTACAGCAGACAGATTTCTGTGAACTGTTAGCCAAGGAGAAAAAGAATTTAAAAAAAAAAAAGCAAAATACATACACATTGTCACAAGCTGCTTTTGTAGGACCATGGTAGGAGCAAAATGCGGTTTCCTAGGCAGCTCAGTGATATGCAAAATGTTAGCTAACATGCTGAGTGAGCTGTAAAGGTCAATTTTACATAATGACAAGCACACACTGTGAGCATTGTAATTGTATGTTGTAGTATGGAAGATGCTAACATTAATTATGCTCTTCTTTAATCTCTTCCTTTAGTTACAGGGAAAGATCTCTTCCAAATAGAAAGCACATTGTCAGGCACCGTTCCCTTGTAATCTCTGTGGATTCCTATTGTATACCCAATTTCCTTCCAAGTTAAATTAAACCATTTTTTTTTTTTAAATAAGGAGAGAATTCATTTTTCCCCAGAGGAATGGGAAAGAAATAGGACCAGAAAGGCAGGAGCTGAGAGTAGGGAAATTGTTATCCTTAGAAGTGGTATTTCTTTCCTTATGGAAAAATGTATTTACAATTGTAAAAACTAATTTTTTTTATTTGAAGCATCAATTCTGCAGGCAGTAAAATGAAAAAAAAACAACAAAAACCCCAAATGACTTTGGTTCAGTTTGGTTTTAATGAGTGTTGGCAGCTTGGCAAGCAATTCTAAATCATAAATTAGTGTTGAGAGCCATGGCAAGGCTATCACGAGGTAACCTCTAGTGAGTTGATGCTTGTTACCCAAAGCACCAGGTTTCTACTATTTCAAGTCTGGCAGTAGAACAGGACAGGCAAATTCCTGCAATAATTTTCTTGTTCTGATGCTGTTGAAAAAAAGCCCTTGAAATGGAAATGTTCTAACAAAATTTTCACTTATACATTCATACCTATTGTTCTTGACAATGCAGCTTATTTACTACTTACTCTACACAGTTCTTTTCATGAAGAATCTTTATTATGCACAATAAATAAGCCGTCTGGAATTTCTCACGAAATATATATTAAAAGCTGGACAGCATACTCCATTTATCTGAACTTTGAATTAAATCAGTGCCCTGAAAACAGCATCATTTCCTAACTGAAATCTTTTGCCATAAACTATTCAAGCCACAGAAATTCGCTAAGCCCAGCTCATTGAAACATCTTGTATCCATCTGTCATTGCTTAGGAGACATGGAAATGACCCTGCCTGAACTTGCAGCCACCTAACTCTATTAGACGTTTTTTGTGAATGACTTCCAAACTCTGCCATTAAATATGGAGATTTAATCATACTACACTGAAGAGCCTAGGCCCTGGTATAACTGCAGATCTGTGTGCAAGCAGATGAGTGGGAGGATCTGATAATGTTAAAGTACAAGCTCAAAGAGAAAAACAACAAAAAGAATACACACAGGATGACTGGAGCTGGGGGAATCCATGATGACATAAGGATGCAGAACCAGGAATACCCATAAAATTAAGGGTGACAAAAGTAACAAGAAAAAAAAAAATCAGCAGTGGCTTTGTCTCTGAAGACATAAGAAAGTAGAACATGTGGGTCTGCAAGAAAATGAGAGCAGCCTAACAGCCAACTGAACTAAAAGATCACAAAGAAAAAAGTATAAGCTCATTTTTGCATAGGTTTTTGGTTATTATTAGGCACAGTAGAGATCATTTCTGTTATTCACATTTTGTCCCCTAGACTATGGATACTATGAATTTACTCCCCCGGTCTCTCTCTTCTGCTCTTGCTTCCAAGTAACTACTGCTGCTATTGCACACAACAACATTATGCTGCTGTTCAGAGTACATCTAAGGTTCAAATTACTGTGAAAAGAGAGGACTAACAGGCTAAGATTCATCTGGAAATCTGCTTTCTTCATTGACTTTCTGGAGAATTGTAATTTTGAAATGGTACACCATGGAGAAGCAGTGAAGTTACTGCCAGCATGAACAGTGAACTGCAAGTGTTGAAAACTGATTTCTGATTTAAAAGATCTTTTTGACCTTTTGTATAAAGCCTTTAGGTTTGATCATTAGATTCTCCCCTACTTCATGTGACACTGTGGCAGCTGAGTCTATCTGAGAGGCTTGAGCTGGAACATGGCATCTTGGTTTTGAAATGTCAGTGAGGCAGCTGCTAGCAATGTGTCTTCACTGTGGCACTCAAACTCATCAATTGGTGTTTGTTAGATCCCACCCTGGATTACCATCCTAGAAAGCTGCAAGGCACAGCTGTTTTTCTAGGCTTTTTCTAGGTGTAGTGCAAGAAAACATCACTTTTTCTTGAAGAGTCTTTTGTTAGCAATGACAGATTTTTTTCTGAACCACAGTTTAATTTAATTACCACATAAGTCCGTGTTTTGTCATGCTATAATTTCAGTAATGTGAATTAAAATATATGTATCAGCACTGGCTGCAATGTAAAAATGGCTTTGTGTTATCTTTGCAACACCGAGCCAAACTGCCCATGCTAAAATGCAATCACAATACACTGCTTAGCCAGAGAGATACGATCTTCTGAAGTCTGTCCAGACAAAGATGCAAAGCATTTTTTTTACACAAGTTATTCAGCTTTTAATTTATCCCTGATTATATAACCAAAACACATTTTTCAAAATGTAAGAGCAATGGTGGCTCATTTCACTGTCAGACATCACAGTGCTGCTACAGCTGACAAGTTTTATAATTAACCACACCAAAACAAAACTAGGTCTCTGTGCCTTAGGCTCAAGCTTTTCATACTGTGAAGCATGAACTGCATAAACGACATTTTGTTAGTGATATATACTTCAACATTATTACAGAATGGTTTTACTCCATTCTCCTGGGAGGTTGAAAATGGAGATCTAAATAGAGGATCAGACAGTTTTTACAAAGGAGACAGAAAGGAAAAAAACCCCAGAAAATCCAAACTGAGGAAATGAAACGTGTTTGCACAGGATTGAAATTCATAATCCAGTTACTCGTAAAAGCCCAATGGAAAACATAAAAAAGCCTAAATACACAAAATGAAATAGCAAGAACTTAAATAAGGCTACTTTACCTAAAATATTCTGATTACTACTGCAGGACACGTATCTATTCTGCAACATCATTCTTAGAAAAAGCAGAAAAAAGCTTTTTATATAGTACAATCGCATATATAATGAAAAAGGAAATATAAAAATAGAACATGTAGTAAGGATGCTAGGAGAAGCAGTGTGTCACGTGCCATGTGTGTTTCTGTTCCAGTTCCCAGTTATCCATGGCTGGTACCTTAAAAATATCATTTATGATGGAATTTTTTGGAGTAGAATCTGAAAATGAAGTCTTGTTTGTGCCTGAGAGAAACAGAAAATATTTTCTTGATTTCTGGGTGCAAGGAAACAAAAACTAGACTGCACAGAAGTAGTAACTCCCAGTATAAAAAATGTCTTCCTGAAATTATTTTTAAACAGTTTTAAAGGCTGAAGTGAATGAGGGTTCAAAGATGGATCTGCCTTTGAAGCAACATGCACAGAGACAAATGGGCTCAGATGTGGGAGCTTCTGAAAATCTCATAAATTTGGTAGCTGAACTCCCAGGCATGGCTAAGGTAGGATGTGACCAACAGGCAGGAACTTTCTGCTACACGACCAAATGACTTCCCAAATGCATCACTCCAGAGGCCTCTAGGGCAAACAGCAAATCTCATCTGTTCTTCTACAGCTTTTACTAGACCGAGAGGCACAGAAGGGCTTTGGAGTTAGAGGCAAGTTGCTGTAATGGGGAACGAGTATTGGTTTGCCCTAATGAATCTTTTGGATCAGTTTATGCCTGTACAACAATGTAGGTCACAGAAATATACCAAATTATGCTTAAAATACTTGAGAAAATCAGGAAATTATTTATATTTTTGAAAAATAGTAAGGTGTGTCAATACCAACGAGAATCTGACTATATCAAAGGTAACTGATTATCTGATTAAGATGGAAGGGTTTAACAGGATCAATTTCACATGAGATAAATAAAATCAGATGCTATACTTTAAAGCAAAGGTTCATCCATGCTCAAAAAGCCCCACATTCTTTCAATGCCAAAACTAACTACCATCCCAGAGCAGGAAAAAACTATCTGCATTTCCTAGAGTGCCTAACAAGCAGTGTAAACCCAAACTCTGGTGTATTTGCTGGATTTACAATGTCTAGCTAGTCTTTGGGTTGGGCTGCAAAACCTAGTAACTTATTCTGGCAGTGTTCCTGAAAAGAACAGGTTACCAAAATTCTTTGCTGAGAAAAAGTGAAGTGGTTTTTTCCTTTGATACTGTGTATGTTCTAGGCACAATACTAAACACATGAGAAAAAAAGACAAATTTAGCACACGTTTAATTGCTTCTGCTCTTTGAAGCCAGAGTTCCACAGTGCCTGGTTTGGTTTTGCTGGTCTGCAGCAGCAACACTTCAAATGTGCCAGCTAAATAATCCTGCCAGCACCACCACTAACTCTGTATCCTGCTTTGGGTTTAGTAATGCTGCATCTTTAGAATATCTATTTCTAAATTAATGAAAATATTCATGGTGACAATCAGTTTCTCAGATGAAAGCTCCACCCTGTGGACAGTTTGTGATTCCAGCTGTTTGGCAGATACCTCTCCTGGACTAAGCTGTCAGACAATGGTGTCATGCCTAAGGCACAATGAAAAGGAGTAAAATAAATGGTACAGTGTTAACATGTACTGAATCAATGCTATTTACTTAGGAAATAGAAATAGAAATAGGAGTAAAGTTATGAACTTTTAAAAATTAAAACCTTTTCATATTGTTTCAGAAAGTCCTCCTCATTTTAGCAATGCATTTACTGTCATTATTAGTACAGTATTTTTTTGATTTAGGACTTTGTGGAATACAGAGAGACCTAAGGATGTATTCAACTCTTTTCCAGAGAAAAGGAAGTACAGAACTGTATGAACCCTTGAGACCAGCTACAGGAATACCAAATGATTGGTCACTCATGGTAATTCTTGGCTCTTAAATGATTTTAAATATATTATACCAAAGCTTGCACATTATCACATGAAAGCTTTTGTTTTCATAGGCCTGCACAGGAGCACCCTGTAAATTTGCAACACTGGGCTTTCATTCACATCTTCATTACCACAGCACTGAGAGACACAAAAGGGCCACAGAAACAAAGGAACACTTCTTATTCAAGTATAACAAATGCAGATAGCCAATAAACTGCAAGACTACGGGAATAACTTTTAAATTTGTAAATCCAGAGAAACATAATTACAGGTAACACTTTAGAGTAACACTTCATTAATGTCAACATTAATTGAGCTTAAGGAAGAGATACTCTTTTATGCCAGCTAAGTGATGCTTGACAAGTTGACAGCACAATCCTTAGGCACCTACAATTAAGGAAAAACCCAAACAAATATAAGGTCATATTCTTTCCCCATATTGTGACAAAGATGAAATAACATTTTAGAAATTCTAGTGTACTTTGACATGCTGCTATGCTGTTTTTGACCACAGTGGCTTGAGTTTTATAGTCTTGAAGGACTGCATTCTCTACTGCAGCAGCCATCAGAAAACACAAGATGCCTGTCTCACATTACTCTGTGGTTCCTGGAAATTTAAGGGATGCAGAGAATGACCATGAACAGAAATGACTCCTGGTTTGGTTGTGTGCCTGGGAGATGCAGTCAGCAAGGGGAATAATGAGAAGCACAGTGAAATGCTGCTGTAGAGAAGAGAACGGGACATTGCTCATGGAGAGGCAAGAATACGTTAACTAAGGGGTGGGGGAAATTGTGGAAAGGATGAGAAGCAGGTAGTCACTAAGAAAGCAGGAGATGATTCCTCATAGAATTTGGACAGAAGAGCTGGGCAACTGAATCATAGTCATAGCATCCATGGTGCCTGGGAAAATGCACAGAAGATAGTTTGGGGAAGAGAAAAGGCAGGAAATAACATGAGGGATGCAAGAAAAAACAGCAAGAAAACAGCTTAGTAAGCATCAAATAAAAAATCAAAAGTCTGAATGAGTAACTTCAGACATGTGAAAGAATGCTAATGAAGCAAGTAATAATTGTAAAAGTGAAAAACACTATAACAGGCACTGTGTTTGTGCATGAGTTTAATGAGTCAGACTCAAACTATTTACATTTAACGTAGGATTCTCTTTCCTACTGAAAGCATAAAAATCATATTCTGCTTCTCAGGTTCTGAGATCCCCTTCCTGAAGTTTCACTCCCAAACAGCAGGAGCAGATGCCAGAGCTTCTTTTCCTGCTGCTTTCAGGAGTACACACTTGTAGTTTGAAATATACAGGTCTCTGACAGTAATCAGTAATCCCTTCTCTAATAACTAACCATCAGCATTAACCATGGCTCTTAAATAAATGTATTTTAGGTCAAAACTCCCCTTCAAAATATTAACTTCATCAAGTTCTTTTGAATATCAGGATTAGATAATGACTTTCTGATAAAACAGAATGAAATTGGTAAGCCCTCACTTTGCAAACAAGGAGTGATACAGTTAGCACAATGCTGCTTATTATTGCAACTGCTGTAGTTAGATAAGGTGCTTTTTCTAAAATGTAGATCTACAAAGATGTAGCAGCAAAACCATTTAATGAACATTTCAATATTCAAGAAAAGCACCAACAAAGGATCGTGTCTCAGTATAAATCAATATTTCTGGTATTTCAGGGGCTATTTAAGAAGAACCTCTGGCAGTTAGAGACAGCTGAATCATTTTCTACAGTTTGTGCCTTAAGAATAGTAATTTCATGTACAATATGAGCTTTGGTGTTCTGAATTAAACTTCTATTTCAGCATAAAGCATTTCTAGACAGGAAAAAGAACCAAATAATTATTTTCATGTTTTAGCTAATCATTCACAAAGAAAATATTCCAGTATATTCAGCATTGTTTTATCATACATATTGCTGCTACAGAAGTCAGAGACCATCAATAAATGAAGACAATGTGAGAGGATGCCAAAAGCTTGCTGCCTGATTTCAGAAAATATTTTGATCTTAATATGTAACAACAGATTGTCAATGTCCATGCATCTCACAGACTGCATGTTAATTAATTAGAGTTGATGATCAAGAGCTCTGTCTTTTCAATTATGTTTTAACAAAATGATTTGTAAAATCAGGGCACTGCCATTGGCTAATGGACAATCCATAAAAGACTCAGACTACAGGACTGAAGCTACAGATACCAAAATATATCTGTGAAAATGACTAATTTATGATTAATAGATGGCTCAGTGCATTCCACTTTTTTTTTTTCCAAAATAAGGAGAAATTCTTTAAAAAACTTCAAGACATCTGGGATATTTTCAAAATGCGCATTTAAATCAACATTGTGCTCCCCGTGAGGAAACTTCACAGAATGCTTAATGTATTTTGTTATATGTTTTCAAATTCTCCTTATTAGTATATATCCTTGGAAATTCTTACCAAGAATATTACCTGCAGCATTTGAACTGAAAATAAAAATCTGATGGAATCACACTTAAAGGTTTTCCTCATACAGATCTGAGCCTTACAGAGGGCTTCTTCATGCTCTCACAGCAAAATGTTTCCAAACTGAATTATAGCAGCTGACATTGAACCGAAAAATATGTTCCAAGTTGTTGTGGTTAGTAAAACAAGAGTGCCCTCTGTCGATGACGAACTCAGGATCAACCACTTGGGCACAATAAAATATATTCTGCTTGAAATCTGTCAAATTAAGGAAAACTGCCTCCCTATTCCCACAGAAACTGATTCGGAAGTTACCAAATGTTTGAACTAAAATGGAAAAATTCCTCTTTACAGAGAACCAATGGACTTCTTCACTAAAATAATGAAAAAATAACATTTTTGTGAGAAGGAGTTTTACCTCTTCATAATAACGGAGATTATTCTCAGCCACATTAGTGAATGATGATCTCATATCCCACTGCATGTTCTGCTTCCACCTGTCCCAATCCGCTTTCAGAGCATTATTGGCACGTTCAACTTTGTCTTCAAGTTTCCCAATCTCTTCGGAGACCTAATATTAATTGTAAACATTAAAAAGTATTAGGAAAATCACCATTTCCAAAATTACAGAAATCAATTGACTGTAGTGGAGACAAAGAGAACTGCAGAACTAAGGTTGCTATTTAAATTAGCAAAAAAAGTAATTAATCAGGGATAAATTTAAAATTAATTCTTAATTAATAACTCAATACAATTTCTGAAATATTAATAACAGAAAATATAGACCAGAATTAAAGTTTTCCTGGAGATATTTTTATTCACTGAGAAGTTACAGACTCTGGCACATCTTCACTTGACAATAATGCATCTAAAAAAGAAAATATAGAGGGCTTTGCTGAAGCAGAATCAATTGTACAAATTAGATTTGGCCAGAAAAACTGAGAAAACCCTGACAGAATCTTTGATAATAGGAGAAAACAGAATGGGGAGAAGACAGCAGAAATCAAAATCACAAACTTTCTGAATTCTTGCCTGTCACATTAACATCTTTTCTTGTGGAACTGTGTGTGAGCATATGAGGGAAAAAGAAATACAGAAGCAGAGAAAGAAATTAAATGAAAGGACTTCTACACAGCAAAGGACTTTTCACAGCAATCCAGGACCCAAAACCTTGAGGGCTACTCTACAGACATTACGTGCTTTTAATTACTGTAGATGTGCAGAGTGACTTTCCAGCTAATGGGAGAAAGTGGACAGTGGTCCTCTCTTTAATGAGTTTTCTGATCTTCTCCGTAATTTGGTTACCTATTGTCATTTACTAATCAGCTGTGTCAGTTCTGGCTGGCACCTGGTCACAGAACGAGGTACATCTCCTGTGGCTACAGCACAAAATCATCTGCTGGGACTGCTGAGCCAGTGTCTGCAGCAGGAGGCAGGGCAGGCACAAACACCACCAAAATAAAGAACATCAAGCAGGGAAACTTAATTCCTTGAATTGCTTCCATTGCCACTCAGGCTCTATACATTTCTTCTTCTTCCTTATATTCTGCCATAAAGCAAATAGTTTCTTCCTCATACCACACCTGTGTAAAGTTGGATAGCTACTCTTGCCTTCTGCAGAGCTGCTGTTTTCATGGATAGGAAGTTCATGATTCCAGGACTAACTTCCAGAACTTTTAAGGAATGCTTACGCTACTGGTAGAACACAGAAACGTCAGAATTCAGAGCGAGACATGTGAAGGCTTGGTGCAGAGCCTCCAGCTTGGACCACGCAAGGGAGAACAGTGATCGAGTACAACAGCAGTGGTGCTGCCATCAGACACAAACTGAATCATCAAACACTGCCTGAAATGGTCACAGAATCTGGATCCCATTCAGCTCTTAAAGAAGCCAAAAACTACTTAGCTAGTAAAACTGAAAATTTCATTTGAATGGATATTATCCACAGTCCACAATGAACATTTTTAGTTAGACTTGATTTCTACACTGATTTTCTTTGCCACATTTCTAGATTAATGAAATAATGTTTTTTAATCAGGAACAAAATAAAAAAAAAAATTACTTCTACTTTACTAAAAAGCCCAAGTTCAATTATCTGGCCAGGCCACTAATCAAGCTACAGACAAGGGTAATTTCAACTACCAACACTGTATTCAAAATGAAAAGGTTAATCCAAAGTTTAAATGTGGGGGAATTACCTTTAAAGGAATTACAGACAACTGGATTTGGTATTTGACCATGTTCCATGCTAATTGCCTTTCCTTCAAATACCAAAAAATGAATGCGCACAGAATATGGAAAATGATGACATTTTGAAGATGATTTAGAGTAGGAAAGGCAGTTGAATCCATCCTCTGCTTTTGCAAAAAAAAAGTTCCTTTATGGGAATGCACTAGTCTACACAGATAAAGTACTTCTCTGACTTAGAAGTCCTTGCTACAACAGCTTCCCCTTACCTCGTTCTTTATAACTTTAAGTAAGTTATTTTACAGTTTGTTTTTGTCTGGCCTTTTCTAGGAACTACGAATTTCTTCCACACTGGAGTCACAACATGATGTGGACAGGCAGACTCTGTTATACAACTCTGCCTGGATAAGCAGTTTAAACATCCCACTCTAAAGCCCCAAAGAAACCACATCTTGTGTTAAGGCAAGGGCTGGACTTAAGGTCTAAAGAGAGCATTATGCCACGTCACTATGTCAAGTAGAGACGTTCAAAATCTACTTTTTCGAAACTGAAAAAACCCATCAATGCTACTCTCTTTAGCTGCCATGACAGCAGAAGTGAAAGAAGAATGGTTTGGTCTTAACAAAAACATCTACCGAGTGTGTTCCTCATTTACAAGGTGTAAATTGTTACAATTGATCCTGCAAATTAAATAGGATTCTGAATCCATTTGGTTACACTGATCTCAGCCAGTGAGAGAAATGAAATCTCGCATCAGGGATCCCCAGAGGCCAGCACAGCGCTAATGGGACCAGGGCACAGGAAGGTGGGAGCCAGGTGTTGCTAGGGCGGAGTGCTACCAGACGTGAATGGTGTGACCTGCAGCCAAAGAGGCCTGGCCCAACAGCCAAATCACCTGCTAAGTGACACATTTTACACTATCTATCTCACTATGCAAAATAGCATGGATTTCTATCTGCTACGTGAATTAATCCTACAGCTTGGTGATACTAACCCCTTTTTAGCCTGGAGTTAAAACACAAAATATATTCAGAATGTAATAGATTCAGCATTTCATCTCTTTACTACTCAGTTTCAAGCCTGAACACTAGAATCCTTAAGTTGGCATTTAATGCTTATCTCGCTCTGTCAGACCACATTATACCAACCTTTTGTCAGAATTATTATCAGCCCTAGTGGCAAGACTAAAACTGTTAAAAATGCCCAAACCATAGAGGGATACACTAGCATTGCTGTGTAGCCTTCAGGATGGAGTGTGGAAGTGATGGAGCAGCATATCCCAGTATCTTTACAGCCACAGCTCTGGAGGTAAGAAATGTCTAGATAAGCAGGAGGGTACCAAAGTCCTCTCCAGTATCTCTGTCAGAGCCTGCATCCAAAATGGGAGGCTTCAAACCATCCATACCCTCAACAATTGCCTCCTTCGTGGACCAAATATTGGAGTGGAAACCAAGGTTTTGGCTTTTTTAGCAGCACCACAAGCAGCTTTCTAACACTGCTCAAAAAAACATTTTCTTTCCCAGCTGATGAGCCTAATGTCCCGTAAGGTTTAATTTGCAATTCCGGCCTATTTCATCTGCACTGACCTTGGGGATATTTTGCATTCTTCGGCTGTACAACCTCGTGTTTGTTAAATCATTTAATGTTTGCCGTGACCAATGCTAAATATCTCACAGCCTTTTATCAGCTCTAATGACAGTCTGAGACTCCTTATCTGTGGTGGAAATGTACTTCAAATGAGATTAGGGTTCATGCCACTCATTGTCAGCAAAATTTCTGGCTACTAGATTGCACTGACAAGTTCAATCTGACATCTATGAGATCATTAGAAGCTACAGGAGTTCTGCTTAGGAATAGATATGTACAAATACACCCAAACTCAGTGTTTGACACCCGTTCCAACAACATACTTGTGTCATAACCACCTTTTATGATGAAATGAGTCTGGTTAGAAGTGTCAGAAAAATATTTCAACACAATAAAAATGAAAACATAGTAAAAAAAATGACAAAGAAAATAGTTAAGTCACTTGAACGGTTAAAAATAGCAGTACACCATTCTCTGCTGCCAAACTATCCTTACTAGAAAAAGGCTTCAGCTTCTAATTAAGAAAAAGTCTTCAGGATACAGCTGCCACTCAATTAGAGAACACAGGATTTTATTATCAGATTAGACTAACAGACATCTGTTTTACTGCTCTTCTGAGACTGCAAGGAGAACCAGGCTCTCAAAACCAGGATACTCTGAAATGAGAAAGAAATAGAGGGGCCAGAAAGATAAAGCAAAGATCTGAACACCTGGGCAATCACAGTGTCCAAAGCCTTTACCAAACTGTAAATGCAGATATGGAAACACATATACAGTGAAAAAAAATAAGTTTGGGCAAACTGATTTCAAAATTTTGCTGGAAGCAAGTACAAACATCTCATGATGGAGTACTGTCAATATCAAATCAACATGGTATGATCAATACTATGCTAAAATAAAAATATTCCTTTTTTATTTGTAACAGTTCAGGAAAGGGGAGTGCATGCACGTTGTCTGAGAACTCCATCAGATTATAACAGAAATGCATCCCGAAAAGATGGCACGTCCTGCCAGGCTATGTTGTCTTTTCTACAGTAAACAACAATGAATCTGACTGCTAAACAAGCTGTATGGAGCTGAATTCATCGCTGAATGCACCTGCCTTGGCTACCCAACTCCCAGCCTAGGGGGCTTCTCCAACTCACCACTCTCTGTGCATTTTATAAGAGCTTCAAGCTTTAAACTAAGGAAAATAGACAGGAGAAGCAGCAAAGAAAGTAGAGAAACTAAAACAAATTAGAGAACAAAAGGCAGTAAGTAAACAAAATTTCCGCTTCAGAAAAAAAACCCCAAAACCGGAGATATTTACTTAATGTCCCACTGCAGTACAGAGGCAAATTGTTATATAATATACCATAGCCATTGTAGGTATCAGAGATGGGCAATATATTCTTATTTATTCATCTCAGTGCCAAAAAATCCAATGACAATATGCATTCCAAGCGCCAAAAAGTATCTAAACAGCTCATCTTTACATGGAAACTAATTACAACAAGCCTAATAAAATGTATCTGAAATGTTAACGATTTTCTCCTTTGATGTACTAAAAAGTTACTAGTAGTTTTTGCATATTATTTACACTGTATAATACTTGGCATTAATACTGTGCTAAAAGGACATTATTTACGCTGGAGAGTTTAACAATCAAAAATTTTAAAAATGCCAATTCTCATCCCAGAAGTTGTTTTTAATTGGCTTGCTGAGCCTTGCTGATGGTTTTGGGGATGCCTGTCCCCATGGGCTACCAGTTACAGTCTGGCTTCACTAGAATGAATGAAGGTGTCATACTGGAAGCAAAAAAATATCCCTAGGCCCAACTAGAAAAAACAGAAACCTGAAAGAACAGAATGCAGAACATTTTATTTTAAATAAGTTAATGAACAGCTTTGCTGATCCTAATCACCTCCTCTCCCTCTCCTACATCAATGAAGCAGCAGCCACAAGAGCACTGCAGCAACTGTTACCTTCTTTTAACTCCAAGTGTGGCAGTAAAGAGAAAAGCTAAAAAACGGTCTGTGTTGACAAAGCCCAGTGGCTGCCCACTATGACCAGCCCCTCCCTCCAGCAGCCCAGCTACTGAAGTGCTGCTTCTTTCTCATGACAGCCTTTGCCTGGCACGACAGCTACCCGAGGTGTAGAGACAGCAGCCAGTCCCAGCCCGTGGCCTCAGAGGGGACACCTCCTTCTTCTGCACGTCTCCTGCACTTACAATAAGGCCTGGAAGGTTCTGGCCTTCACAACGTACTCACCAGATCCTTCTCTGTCTTTTTATTGGCTAAAGCATCAACTTTGGAATCGAGCTCGCCTTGAATTTGGTCTCTCCTTTTCAAAACACCCTTAATAGAGAAGGGAAAAAAAAAAAAGAAGTAAACTGCACCAAATTTCAGCTCCTTCAGAAAACCATCCAACAACTTGGCTATTTGATAAACAAGATCACAGAATGACACCCTGTAATAATTTTGACATGATATCTATTTTATATAAAAAAAAATTAAAATCATAAAGACTTATTTTTTCATACCTGTATTTTATCTTACATGTTTTTCAAGAATCTTACTAAATCCAGAATCAGCGCCACAAGAATCTGCCATACACAGTATCACTGCCAGTTCTATGAGCAAAACTGATACAGCAGTTTATCTGGTATCATCTTAACTTACTATTTATTCGTTTTAGAACAGCAACGTGAGTTGCAAAGAAGTATTTTCTTTGAGGAAAATTTACAATATAAAGTAGACTAAAAATGGTATACAAGGCATTACTGAAATTGTGACTTTAACCTTTAATATTATTTTGTAAGTGCCAAATGTAGTTGTGACAAATCAGAAAAAAAAAATCAGAAAAATCAGATAAAGTTATTGTAGGAATGACGGCTTTTCTACCATTAATATATGTGCTTATTTTCAGCATACGTAATTTTTACCTCCTTTGTAACTATCTAAGCAGGTACTGGGTTTTTAGCATAATGTCAAAAAAATAATTAGAAAGGGGAAGAAACATTACTTGTTAAGCTACAAAACAGGAGCAGTATTACAGATTAGATTTCCATTTCCAATGCTCATTTGCTCTGAGACCTTCATGAAGCCTTATAAGTGTCTCTTTGTCTTAGCTTCCTCAGCTGTAAAAGCACACTCAGGTATGCTTATCTTGCAGAAGTGTTGTAAGGCTTTAGTCCTTTCGAAAAAAAATCAGAAGCAGGACATATATAATTACAAATCTCAAAACCTTCTTTTACATTACCTCGCCACAACTGGTTTTACTGCTTCTTCTGCAGAGATGTTCAGTATTCACCTCTAGCACAGGGCATGTTGAAACAGCACAGGGCACAAGCAGCTCTACCTTCTCTAGCTCTCCTATTTGACTGAGTTCTCTCTGAAATCTTGATACTTTATCAAACATGATAGAATAATTTAGGAGGTTAATTTTCAAATAATTTTTCAATGTTTCTTTTTGAACAGGTAGTCACTATAAAAATTGGTAGACTTGACTTCGGGCATTTCTGAGTAACAGATTAGCAATACAGACAAATGTTCATCAATACCTTGCAATCTTTTGGTTAGATAAAAAAAATGTTTAGCTGTAAGCACAAAAGCAAAACAAATGTTTGGAACAGCTTTTCTTTATAATACAAATTTTTTCTCTTTTTTCCTATTTCTTTTGCCTCTTTTAAAACTTTTAATGACTGCTTGGCAACATTTATCACAAATACACTTTGAATTACAAAACAAAACAAATTATTTTAATACTAAGGTGCTACATTTATAGACAAGTTCTGACTTCTAATGGCAAACAGAGGCACTCTATTTTTAAAACATATTATTATACTTCTACAGGTTTTCTGCGTAATACTTAATGGTACTCTGCCACAAAACTCACAAATAATTGTATGTGGACCCATAACTAATTAATGCTGTAATTTGTACCCTGAGGGACAACAGATTTGCTCTGTGGGTCAGTTAGGAAGGGGCTGGTCCAGATGTAAATATTTCAGCTATGAATTCACCTCTTTTCCCAGTTAAAGGCTGAACCTGTGACACTGGAAAGTACAAGGATTGTATTGTATTGATCACACCTTGTTCTGCACATTTGCATGTGGTCTTGGCAGCACTGCACCAAGGTCCCTGTGATGAGGAGTTAAACACACCTCTGAAAGATTTACTAGTGGGTGACTTCCACAGGGTGTTTTTAGCTATTTTATTTTAGTGACTAGTATTTCCCTCTCCAAAGTGCAAGAGGGAGATAGGCAGTATGTAAAAATACAAATCCATGGTGAATGAAGGGAAAGGAAGAGTTGTAGAACAAGAATGAGCTACTGAAGGAAGATTTCTCCTCTGGACAGGGCCTCATGGCAGCCTAATACTGTGTTGCAAGTGCTGCATCAAGAAAGCTACAAGCAGGAAAAAAAATGCAGTGGGCAACAGCTACTTGTAAGGTGTGCAGGAAGAGCCAGGTAGTCACCCTGGCGCTTGTCCCCAGAAACCTCTCTGTGCTCTGGATGAAACAGAACTCCTGAGAAAGGGTGAGGGTGCGCCAGGCTGCAAAACAGAAGGCAATGGGCAGGCAACATCTCCTCAGTAGCATGAAGACTACAATTGCTCATGGATAACGGACTTAGAAATTCTGAAAAATAAGGTTGGAAGTGGGGGAGAAGAAGACCTGCAATTGCTAGTACAGTCATCTATTCAGATCTTTAAGCAAAGCAGTACCCACCTCCATCTACCAGCATGAACATGCAAATGATGAGGCCTGTGAGATACAGGACATTTTGTACGGCCCCTTTTTCTGTGAAGCTTGTTTTAAAGACAGCAGTCATTGCAGCAGGAGTTCCTAACTCTCAGTAGCCAAGCCTTACTGAGAAAGTGGCAATACTCTGCACAGTGCCACTAAAGGGTCTTGCTCTATCCATGGCCTGTAAGACTCTCTCAGCCCTTACTCAGAAACCACTGCAGCAGAAGCTGGGTTCCCAGCAGTAATACAAGAACAGATTCTGCAGCTGGCATTGCTCAAAACCTAGACAAAGAGGGGTTTGTATACATGTTCTGCTTTCTGGAGGCAGCAAAGTGGGAATTATGACATACTGAATTCAGTTACTTAATTATGTTGATTATCCACCAGCACTGAATATATCAACTCTGGAGTCTGATTTTTTACATCCTCTCCAAGCGTAAGAAAAATACATACATAAAGGGAACTGAGAGCAGTAGCTTATGGCAAAGACTAACACATGCTTATATAATGGTGCAGGAACTGGAAGTTCCCAGCTGTTCTGGAAAAAGAAAACATACTTTAGGAAGAGCTCCTAGAAAGGGAAAAACCTCTCCACTCCTTTTCCCACACACAATCTGTTACTCAATGAGTTCATATTTTGGCAGTGTCAGGGAAGGTGTTTCTCAGCTGCTGTCCCCAAACCCACTCTGCTACAATGCAGAGCTCACTGAAGACAGTAAAACTAGACACCCTAGCCCAGCTACCCAGGGCTGCCTGCCAGGCAAAACTATCAAGCTCTTCTTATTTGGAAGGGGCACCTCTTGCCTGATTAGCAAGGGAAACAGGAGCAATCAGATTCCCTGACAATGTACAGGTATCCTATGCTGTGCATGTTTTGTAATGAGTAAATACAGGGACTGTAAAGTCATTTTCATCAGCTACAAATTCTCTCCTGGACATTGTCACTGGACTAAGCCAAATTTTATATTGAGCCATACCGAGTCCTTCAGGAAAGCTTACCGCGAGGATTTCGCTGTAGAGAACGTATTCATGCAGAATGGGCAGCAGGTGCTCCGAGAGCCCTGCCATTCGCCGCTCCGTGGCCTTGCAGCAGCGGTCGATGCAGCTGGCAATGCCCTTCAGCGAGTCTGCTATGTCTTCTTCCGATGCCGACCACAGCGTGTGGATGGGGCCGTACTCCTTCATCTCATTAAAATAGTCTTAAGAGGAACACATACACGTATTACTCTTTTGTTCATTAATAGATGTCTCAGTGATACTAATTGCAACTTCATGTTTACTGTGAGCCAAGCAAGAGACTGAAGCTAATGCTTAAATCTGCTCAAATGACCAAGATAAGTAAACTCCAGTTCATTGTTTATGAATAAGCGAATCAATTAATGTATTGTCATTAAGTAGCTTCAAGAAATCTATCAGCAAAACCGCCCCAGTGATTTGACAATGACACACATACTCAGGCAGACCTGAAGAGGTGCATTCAGACACCCAGTGACCAGCGTTACTTCACACTGTCTGCACACAGAGCAACGGGAGCCATGGCAGCTCGTCTGACTTGCTGACTTCTACTGCCCTGAATTCCTCTGCGTCTTGGTAATTGCAATGTTCCAAATACAGTCTCAGGTATTAAAACTAGAAGCTTTGTTATGTCCCAAAAGCTTCAGAAGAAACACTGAAGTTCACTCCTGCTCTGCAAGTGTTATCACCTTCAGTAGTTTTTATTAATTTAAATACAGGGATATCCTATGAATTACTTATGTCTCCAGACCAAGTGATAATCCACAACAGAGAGAAGGCCCACAAATCACTGAGCCATTTGGTAGGGCTAAACATGGGCAAGCTGCAGTTCACAGGAGGATACACAGAACACATTGGTCATGTACTGAAAATGCAATTTTGTCACTACTAAATTTATAATGAAGAAATTTCCTAGGAAAGGTGAAAGCAGTCATGTGGCAGGAAGAGTGTAATATTTACTTTCAGATTACTTGAACAAAAAAAAACAACCCTCTATGGAAGATGTAATCAAGAATCTCACACTAAGGTACTGCAAGCAGGGATGTTCTCTGTATCAGAGCTATCCACAATTCCTGTTCACAACAGTAAGGCGCTGCACACAAGTGTTCTGACAAGTGTTATTTGAAAAATCTAGAAAGAAGATATAACCTACAGCATTTGGGAGCATGTCAAAATTCTTAAGCTTTTCCAAGAAATATTTTGGCACTGATACCTTGAACCTACGGGCCTCAGACAGCTACGTTCACTGGAAGGAACAATATCAAAAGGAACTCTTTTCACCAACATGTATTTTTCTTTTATAACATCCTTTCAATTCAGTGAAGACACACTGAGATCTGGTACTGCACAAAAAAGCCCAAGGACTCAGTTATAAACACAGTGCAGCTCTTCAAATGATATTATATAGGCAAGAAAATACTTCAAGTGCTGCCCAGCGGAACTTCTACTGAACAGGCATGGTCTGAGATCAGGATCATCTCAGAACCTCAGAAAAGTCAGTAACTTAACATTCCAATTAGCTATGTGAACCAAACTTACTTAAGAAAAAAATTAAGATTAAGCCATCCTTCTTGAGAAAACTCTTAACAGGCACAGATTATCATGACAAAAATTATGGCCAACAGTAAAGCTATAAAAATAAAATCTACTTGGTCAACAGAAAAAAGGTATAGAACGAAACTGAACAAAGAGAAGTTTAGAGGTCTGGAATCAACACAGCTTTGTGTCATTATGAGATTGCACAGAAAACTGTACATTTCCTTGAAACTTAAAAACCAAATGTCATGCAGCTTTCCAAAAAGCACAAGTTAAAATACAGCCATACTTATTACATTTTCTTCTAAGTTCCTTATAAGTAGCTGAATGACATTGAAACTCTTCTTATTAAAAAATTATTCAAACTAACTTGAAGGTCTGTCAAAAACGTGACCAGAAAAAAAACACAGTACAAACATAAAAATCTCCCATTTTCCTTGCTCGCTGGAAAGAGTATTTTGCTGATTATTTTATAATGAAAACTAATTTACTTTTAAATTTCTTAAATCAATGAAACTGAGACATGTTTTCTACTTACCCCTTTCTTCCTTGTAAATCCTATGAGCTATTTTATCTAGTAAGTTTATTTTCTGACTAAATGTTTCCATGTAATTGTTCATTTCTGTAAACATCTCAGGACGATTTTTAACTGCTCCTCTTACTGAGGATGCTACAGCTCTGACGGTCTGTCCCATCCTGCTCAGCAAACCGGGACCCTGCTTCTTGTGTGAGGAGAGTTCCTAGAGACAGAACAAGCTCTGTTTACTTCCAGGTACTTACGTTAATTCTCTGAAAATAATAAATGAAGTTACTTTTTTTTCTTTTTTTTTTTTTTTTAAACAAAACTAAATACAGAAACCTGTGTCTTTGTAGTGTATAAATATTACAATTAATAGACCAGTGTCAGAACCATACCTGTCTTGGGCATTTATGAGCTAAGGCTTTCTGAGCAAACACAAGCATGCCATCTATGACAGTCTCACAAGAATGGCTGAAGATGGCAGAAAACCTTTACCCCTTCACTCCTTAGGGTGAGTTAGCTAGTTTGCAATTTAGCTTTTGGAACAGAAAATCAGAGGTAATGATTGCAGAAATAAGTCTTTGAGAAAAGCAGACAATGTTCCTACTGGGGGAAGAATGCATCTATTTTTTTTAACTCTTTTTATATGTTGCTAGAATAACCTTTGCTGAAATTGAGAGGCACTCTTTTCTGAGTACAAAACTCCAGTTTGCAACTGGACACATCCTGCAACAATGCAACAGGAAAAGGCTGTATTTTTCTTCTATGAGATCAGTAAAACTTAACAAAAAAGAAGATGGAAAAGACAGTGCCACGCCAAAACAATAAAATAATTAAAACCACTGTTTTCCTCATAATCTTGGAAGCTTATTATGTGTACCAAAAAACATGCAGAGTTGAAATACTATGAATTTGCCACAAAAATCCAAAATGCAGTAACAAAAACAACTTTGGAAGGTGCAGCAATATTTATGGTCATGTGCATGATTACCAAAACCACAGAAGAAAAGGTCACCTCAGGTTATGAATATTCCACAAATCCCTGCCTGCTTCTGACACTTCTGTAACAAGCCAAGGGATGACACCACTGAATACTGAACCAGGGAGGCTCCTGATACACCCTACTAACACAACATGTGGTTTCACGTAACTGTAAAGAAAAACGAATCATTTTACCCAGGCTTGTGCAGTAAGAAAAATTTTGAAGTCCTCATTAAAAGTTAGAGTTGGATGATCAGCAATACGGTTCAGAAATTTATGCAAAGCTTTTCTGCGAGTCTCAATGAATTCATCACTAAATCGTTCCACCATTCCCTTCATTATGAATTTTTCAGGCAACGGCTAAGGAAAAAAAGAAGAAATATATTGCATAATTTGCATAATACTCAGGGTATTATAACAGTTTTTCTGCTTACTAAAAAATATAGGTATACCTTGTAAAATCCACCATGCAATAACCCAAAAGCTATATAAAGTTATCATATTCAACTAAGGTATACCACAGTTCTTGTAATACACAGTGCAGAAGAACATGAGTACAACTAAGAAAGGACATAAATTACTGCAAATGCCACAATTAAAAACCTAAGAAATACCTTTATGTGATTTTTGTCACATACATATAAAGCTAAGGCAAATAGGTTGGCTTAATGTTTGTGAAGCTTCAGAAGCTGAAGAAAGACCTCAAATATCTCTGTATAAAACTGGAGCCATCTTACAAACAAATAAAAATAACTTAAGTTTTAGCAAACAAACAGGAATAATCAGGGTTGGATGCGCTTCTTCAAGTCTGCTCTTCAACCAAAGGAAATCCTGATATCGTCTTCGAACTTCATATTCACTGGAGTCAAATTCACCACGGGTTGTCTGAAAACCAAAAGCAGAAAAAACAGGCTTAGGTTAGAATACCAGAAAAAAAAGAGTTTTATATTTTGGAGAAAACTGTGTACTTGAGAGGAATACATACATTCTATTTTGTCCCTGTTATTGGTTTGCTGTTATTTTAAAGAACAATGATCAACTCCTTGAAGAGTTAACACATCCTATTTTAGCAAAAAATCAAAGTTCTATTGAGGGGGAAAAAAAAAAAAAGCACTAAGCTGCACTTTGTGCCATGACTTACAATGATTATCTTACCACAGAGTTTCCAAATTTTTGCAAAAATTACTTTAGTGTGGTATTTTCCTTTCAGCAATCACAGTTATGTTTGTTACTTTTAGGGCACTTCTTTTAAAGTGATTAGTAATCTACCAGTGAGGAAAGTCCATTTTTCAGCACTCTGAACAAAGCCCAAAGAGCTGACATACATCCTTGGGACCTATGACATTACTCAATAATCCTACCCTTCAAAACATGAAAACTTCAGCATATCACAGCGTTAACACTTCCCGTACTGCTTAATGGATTCTGCAGCCCATCATCGATTCCAGGTTTGCAGCCCCCTGTTAGAACTTGCCAACAAACCTGTAATGCCTACAAAAAATGCTTATTACAGATTACAAAATTGTCAGACCATGAGATTTATTTTACCACTGCTCTGTCTTCTGGAGGCAAGCCACAAAGAGCCCATGCTTTCATTAACGTGCGCTATTTAGCACTCATTGTTGCACAGAGATTTATAACATGATGCAAGTAAATTCCAAAAACCTCAAAACAGGCTTTTGTAATCTAAACATTTTTGAGGGTTGAATAAAAATTTTTCAAGGTATGTGGGAGGAATGCTATTACTTTATCATCAACAACCAGCACTCCAAATTAAATATGATAAGAAAGAAGAGATAAAAAAAGCAAAAGCAATCCACCTTACAGCCCTTTCATATTTGCCTGAAGAAAAAATGTTCTCTCGTCTACAGAAACAGGCATAAAGTGAAAATTATTGCTAGCAACCTAACAAAGATAGCTCTCTTCCTACTCCTTAAATATTTTATGGGGAACTGATATCTCCTCTTATTTAAAGATGAATAATTCCCATTTGAAAATTTGCTTTTAAATGAATCTTTTAAAAAGAACTCAAAGTAAAATAATTAACAGTACAATTCTCAAAATGCAGCCTGCAAGATATTTGCTGGCAATCTCAGAAGACCTGGCTGGTCTCACAAGGCTCACTTTCTTCCTTATTTCCTGTAAATAACTTGCATTCAAGACAACTAAAAATACACTTAATTGTTTCCTAATACTACCTTTTCATTAGAGAATTGTGGCAGTTTCCTCAGAAATCACATGCAACTCAAAATGGGAAGCAAACATCCATATGTTAATGGATGCTGCAATTAGAAAAGAACGGAATTGAAAGACTGTAGCAGGTAACATTTATGCAAGATGTAAGACTGTAAGTGATCCAAAAGTCATCAATATTTGTGCTAATATAGTGTCTTCAATGTGTATCAGTCTTTTGGCTGTTTCCTGTTCCTGCTGAAGATCAGAACAGAAAGTATTATTCTCTCATAGCACACAGTTTGCCATTGAAGAATTATTAACTATTTTCTCAACATAAGTAATCTAAGCACATGTGTATGCAGAATCCCACTGAATTTTTTTCCATTATCTACCACACTTTCATGCAGTTTTACTTGTCTATAACTCATGGCAAAATTAAGAGTAAAGTTTAAATTAGTAATATCCCAGAGAATGGTGTGCAAGAAGAGTGAAAATGCCAATTGTTACCACAGTAAGCCATTAAAGCCATGAATGGATACTTACCTTTGTGACTACTCTGTATGTAATAAATGTTTCAATGGCTGTAATGTGGCTTTCAGGATCATCGACTGTAATGAACAGATCTCTTAATTCTGGTCCATCTTCAAATTTATACTGGTTTATCATTGATGAGGGGGATATTGGCACTGAAGGACTGAATGAGTTTACCTCAGCCAGAGACGTATCCTACAGATAAGACACGAGAACATCCACATCAATACATCTTTGTATACAAACACGTCTCAGATGCTAAAATGGCAAGCTTTTAAATAACCTGACAGAACAGATAAAACTTGGAGCAGATGAAAGAATTATGTAGTACATAGCAAATCTATTATCTTTTTCAGTATTTGCTTTGGTGAGGATGTAAGAAATGAGATTTATTCTAAAATGGATGAAAGAACAAAATACTACCATTTGAGAAGAATGTTATGCGTAGCTAGAGAGAGAACTTGCCTATGAATAGTAAAATTAGTTATGAGCCAAGTACCCATTAATTGTGTAGGACACTTAACAGTTTTAATAAAATTGTTAGAAGCCAATTACTGAGGACTTATGATGTTTGAATTATCTCTAATTACCTGAATAGCATGGATAAAAAAATGATGATTTAAAAAAAAAACAAGGCAAAATCCAAACCAGAATTCTTACTGGAATTGGATATTTCAGTTTGCATTTATTTTAAAATAAAAGTTGAAATGGAAAACAATTACAGGTACATATATCAATCTCTTTTTTTAAAAAAAGTAAGTAAGGACGCAGTACAAATTTGCTGCTTAATTTCTAAAAAAAAAGTCAAGCCACTGTTCTGCTGAAGTGAAAAATCACTTTTTGATACCACTGACCACTTCCACACAACTCTAAGAATATGTCCCCATAGCAGCTGCTTCTGCAAGTGCATTCAGTGGTGCTCACTAAACTGCTGAGGAACGAGGCAGAATTGGAAACAGGCAAGAAATCTCATTTTCTTCCTTAGATGCAAGTCTGGGTGAGATCTACTAACCTAAAATCTTGAAGGATACAGTTACTATGAAAATAAATTGAATTCACTAACTTCATGAAAGAGTGTAACAAATTAATAAATCATTAGAAGGAATAGAGAAATTGAAATAAATCACTATATTTTAAATATCAGATACGGTATATGGCTTTTTTAATATTTCCAATGCAAAGAATTATTTTCATAACAAACTTGAAAATTAATCCATTTTCTGTAAGTTTTCTAAAAGGGTAGTTACATTACACTGACTACGAATGGCAAAGAGTTTCCCTCTCCAATGCCTTGTTAACTATGGAGGAAGGAGAAAAGGGATGCAGT
Organism: Pachycephala philippinensis; assembly: GCA_013397055.1. Lineage (NCBI taxonomy): Eukaryota > Metazoa > Chordata > Aves > Passeriformes > Pachycephala > Pachycephala philippinensis. The sequence goes on from VWZT01009104.1 coordinate 37,775, forward strand.
TACAGAGAAAACCGCTCAAACGCCAGGACGGGAAAGGTGCGAGTCCACACTGACTGGAGTCACGGCATCATCCCAAGGCTGATCTCACAGGAGTGAAGAGCACCCCACTGCAGTGCTGCTGGGCTGGGTGAGAGTTTGAATTCAACTGGATCAAAACTTTCTCTGGAACACCTTATCTTGTTCTTTTTCTTTGGACTTATCAATGTACTCCCACAAATATGGAAGAGACATTTATACCAGGAATTATTCCCAGAAAGCGCTTATGTACCAGTTTTCCTCCCATCACTTACAGTAAGTTCTTTGAACAGGGAGTCAAAAAGCAACACAGAAGACTAAAGAGAACACTTTTAAATATTACATAGTGGCTTCCCTGTACATCTGTCAGTCATTTTACTTTTACTCAGTGTGTTTCTACACGACTTCTATACAGCCAGCACTATCCTGAGTGGTGCAGAATAAATAGAGCTGTTCTCAGAGCCCGCTAGCACTGCCTGCCCATGGTCTAGATGAAGAATGAGGACTGCTAGCTCAGAGCAGCCCATGCAATTCAAAGTGCTGAGACAATGGGAAATTTCCAGGGAAAGAAAAATGCATGAGAGCATGTAAGGGACTTGAATGGCCATATAATTTGAGGAGTAATGACTCTGCAAGGTCTAAATTGGATCAAGGTAAATGTGTTTCATATTTTCTCATTTTCTATGGGGCATTAATGTCTTAATGTTTCATTCCTTCTTCTAGGTTGCTACTAAAAATTGCTCTATTCACACAGGTGTCTGAAAGTATATTTTTACGTGGAAGGGCTTATGAATATGTGGTTGAGAAACAAAATATGGGCAATAAAAATCCACAGAATAAGTAAGTCTTCGGTTTTGTTTAATACAGCTCTAGTAGTCACGTGCACACGAATGAATGCATGTGAGTTTTAAACAAGCATCTGTCTATCCTCATGATACTTCAGGTTTACTTCCAGTAATCCTTGAAGTTCACGTGACCTAAGTCTGATGTCAACACAGAAACACAGTAAAAAACCCCATGATAATTTTCTATACAGCTGTAATTTTGTGGTTGGAACTATGTTTTTGTGTGCATACAGATGAGGGCAGGAGTTTTGTAGCACAGGAAAAACAGACAATTCTTCTAGCTCTTGGGTTGTGTAACCTCCTTCCTCTTCATCCATGCAAAGAGCAACAAGGGCCTGTCCCAGAAAACTATGTCCTTTCCCACACCTCCCCCACCCCCACCTACCTGCAGTACCCCTTCTCTTTCCAGGCCCCTTCACTCCTGACAGAGCAGTGGGCAGAGCCGTGTGTGCCAGTCCACAAACAGGTTCATGTCTTTTGATTTACTGGCCAAGAGACCAAAGAGATAGAAAAGCAATGAGCTCCTGGCAGTATGAGAGCCATTTTCTGGGTCTCCTTTCTCTAATATTTGCAGTTACCCTATCTCAGTCTCATGTTTGACCACAATTGGTCAGTAAGACTCCAAAATATATAAGGGAAGGAAAACACTCATACAGCAGGAGCAGCCTCAAAACAGGCTACACACACAGCTGAGACTGCAGCTCTTTGGAGAAGACACTAAGCCTGGGGGTTTTCTAAACAATGCTCTCTTACAGAGCACAGGTCCTTGACCCAAGGTTGCCTCTGTGCCCCATCCATCCATCCATCCATCCATCCATCCATCCATCCCTACCTCCCAGCAAGGGTCCAGAGCTTGCAATAATCTGAAGCCAGAATCCAAAAACAGGTCTTGAGATAGAGGACATGGGGCAGAGTTTCTTATAAGTGAATAGCTTGGTTGTTTGAGTATTCTTCAAAGAAGCAAAGAGATTCAGGAAGACTGATTTGTACGTGAATTTTTTGGCCAAGAAACTATTCTGTCTCAAATCCTTTATGAACTTGAAGAAAAATCTTTAAGAAAAATTAGTCTCTATGCAATTCTGAAGTGGCATATACATCTTTTTCAGAAATATCATTAAGTTTTCTGTAATTATGAAAAGCAGACAAACACTGTGAAACAGAGTTTGAAAGCAGAGGTGCTAAAGAATTTAAGTATTAACCAAACTGCTGACAGCTTTGTCAGTGCTACATACCAGTTATCAAGGAATGCAAAGGATAACTGAATGGCTATTTGTGATACAGGCAGTACTCTATACTTTGAAGCTAAGGGAAGAAAGCAGGTTGAAAACATTGCATCTGTGTGACTCATAACTCCCAGAATTTGTCTCTGCTGAAAAGAATTCAGAACTTTTTCAGTGGTAGTGGAAACTAGGATAAAGTGAAATGCACATCACATCATGAAATGCTTTATCAGAGCTACTGAAGATGCTGGTCTGTAATATTTGAGATATGTCAGAGGACACCAGGTCAATGGTTTATAACACTATCAGGTTAAACGTCTACGGATTTTCATAAAATAAAAGCCCAGTGTTTACATTCTGAGTAATAACTTAGGGTATTGAGGTTGACAATTTTTAAGAATCTCATTTTTCACCATTTTGTTAGCTGGCACATTGCACTGCACAGACTGAGAAAAATGAAGTTGATGAGAATGGCAGGCACTGAGCTCTGCACGGCTGCTGCCGTCCCGCTTGGCCTGCAAAGGCTCCACCACTACCTCACACACACCGCATGAGGAACCCCATTAAGATGCAATTTGAAACAAGGTAGTCCTGGAACAGTGTGTTATGGAAAAATTGGTTTTACAAAACTCAGTCGTAAGCCACATTTAGCCTGTCAGATTCCCTTGAATGTATGGAACATGAATAAACAGGGTGTAAAGCCCAAACAACCTCACAGATTTTCATCAGCTCAAAAGATCAGATCTCAAATTGCACTTGAAAACAAACCATGAATTTCTGGTTGATATATATAACCACTACATGCAGGTGTCCAAGCTTTGGAAGGAAAGCTGTATTTTCATATAATCTGACAATTTTTCTTGTTTGCAGGAATAACTTCTCATGTAGCATGCATTAATAGTAGTTAAGATTTCATATATGTAAAAAATATTTGGCATGAATCCAGGTAGGAATTTAAAGATCTCGGTATTTGCCATAAAGCAGCAGTAACTTGTATCAACTCCACTTGTTTTTATTTTTTATTCCCAAGGAGAATTGCTCTTGACAAGCAAGCAGCATAACCATCAATACATTGTGTTGATAAGCAGATAGCTTCATGAGGAACTGCCTGAACTTCACTCATAAAAGGAAAAGGATGCAAAGTGAGCATAAACAACTGAAATTATACTTTAGCACTGCTTCTGCATGCAAGTTCAGTGAATCATTCATCTTTTTATGTCAAATCAGGACTGGTGCTTTACCAAGAAAATATAATTCAGCTCGACCCTAGTTATGCTTCAGAAAAATACAGGTAACTTGGTGAAATTTAGCCTGATCTCTTGCATGTTACAGACTACTAAATCACCTAATAGTCCCTTCTGGTCTTAAAAGCCATGTGTTTCAAGAATTCTATTACAGTCACAGTTTAAATACATAGCTCCTAAGAACCTAAGAAGGAAGTTCTTATTCCAATAGTTGTATTGATGCATACCACAACAGCGTATCTCAGAAATATAAAATATAATATATCTACAGAAATATAAAAACCACACGTTTACTCCCTATGACAATCTGTCCTACTGAATGTAAATATGTTGTCGCATTTTCAAATTGGAAATGTATCTGCTGTTTCTCTCGCATGGCACACACCCTGTCACAGCAGTTCACAAGTCTCAGATGGTGAACGACACCCTAGCCCCATATATATTTTTTCCAGCCTAGCTCTCTGTATGTCCTTATGTTATATTTTAGACACCACCTTGATAAGGCAAATAGATCCATGACATGCTCCCTTCTTTAACTGCTGATAAAGCAAGAGGTAAGTCTTGTCTTAAACGGTACTAAATCAGTACTAAATGAGAAACAATATACGTGGAAGCCATACCCCCCTTCACTGGTTTAATTAAAACCAGCACTATCGGCCAGACTGGCACCCATGTACCTGGCTGTGTGCTCTCTGAACGTGGACCCTGATACATTGTCAGTTACATTTCCTTTTATTCCCTTCATCAAAATTCAGATGTTATCTTCTCAAATCTCCTATGTGAAGGTGTGAGACTTCATCTTTTAAAAGAAAACTCAAACTGAAACTTGGAAACATTTATTTACATTCAAACACAACTGCAATTACTAAACAGGACTGTTTATTTAATTTACAGATACACATATGGCACCTGATGAACATAAGTGATGATAAGGGTACAGCGAGTCCAAATGAGATGGCACGTTTAAGGTAAGCGCAGTCATGACTCGCACTGCTGGTCCGAAGCAGCAACCACGCGTTTCGTGCCCGAGAAGTCACCCGGGACCACTGGGACCGATCGCTTCCCCCTCGGGCAGCCCGGCCCGTCACGGAGCCCCGGCGGCACCGGGGAGCACCGTGCGTGCGAGGGGCGGGCGGGCAGAGGCCGCGACCGCCGCCCGGGGCGGAGCCGTCCCGTCCCGTCTCGTCCCGTCCCGTCCCGTCCCG